>OZ010719.1:4433787-4657661 GCA_963932345.1 Ophion ventricosus | reverse complement strand
GATACAAGAAAAAAACATGAGCGTATTGAGAAAAGATTGTAACACGAATTAAACGAAATACCACGAATGAATAATGATAATAATAAATGAAATGGGAATAAATAGCGATGTAACTATATCCGCGCAGAACGCACCGAGCACCTTAATCACCGCCATCATTACATAAACAAACTTACACACATGCTGTACAACACAAACAAATACAAAAACACATGAAAACATCGTCTTCGTATTGCGTACCCCTGAAGAAACATCTTTTAGAATATTCAAAGACGTGCGAACAATTTTCATTCACCTTTACTTTTTCCCCCCGTTTCCGTCGAAACTCTGCTCCTCCTATCTATCATCGAAACAAACGAGAGTGTCGATCGACTGGAATGACATTTCAATCGAGCTACGATTTTGCGATGTATTATTTTAAAAGGTCATTTTATGATTTAATTACCTCTTAACTGTACATATTTATTAAGGTATTGAGGTATTTAATTTAAAAGATAAACAAATTTTAACGGTAAATTTAAAAAATTTACGTGTTTAGGTAAGCTACCCTTTTTAAGGAGGTTGGAGCGTTACCCGCAAACCAAAATTTAAAAAAAAATATATATGTATTGTTCAAACTATACTGAGTCGTTACGAATTTAAAAAAAAAAATTCAGCACAAAACCGCAGAGCTAACTAATATTTCAATGTAATTTTACGTGCGGCTAGATGGACAAAACGTTCAGGCTAAGGGTTCTTTTCTTTTGCTATTTAGCACCAAGATAAATCATTTCTAACAAAGGATTGACGTAAACTAAACCTTTGTAAACATTTAGAGAAAAAACAATCCATCTCGCCCATCGAAAACCACACGGAGAGAATTAAATGTTAAAAATGACCGTGCAGTAACGGTAACCAGATGACAACCCTGAACTTCGCTTATTATTACTGAGTAAAACACAGATTTTCACGAAAATAAAATAAAATGTCTTCTTCAGATAGAACATTTTACCAGATTTTCTAGTAAATTTTCATGTCTAACAAAATACGCAAAACTTAAATTTAAAAAATATATAATATCAGCGAAATTTTACTGTGCATTTTATTATTTTATACCTTTCAAAAATGTCTATAAAAAAGTATCGTCTTTATAACAGTTATTTCAAGATTTATTATAAAATTCAATGAGTGTTACAGGAAAATGTATTGTGCTCTCGGTAAAAATTATTGTGCTCGCTACCCTTCTTGTATAGTAAAATTTTAGCTACGTATTTGAAATGTTCTGTAACGTGAGTTCAAACAAAAACTAGTCGCATACGAATTTTTATGCTTTTCTCACTTGTCACCACATTGAAATATATCACGGTAATTTTTACCGTGAAATTCACGAAAAAAATTACTTTTTAATTCTCTCCGTGCATATATATTCAATATTGAGCCATCAAGGTTCGATGAAAGATTATGACTCTTTTTAATCTTTTTAATCTAATAAAAGATTAAGACTCTTTCATAATAATCATATTATACTTTTTCCAGTTGGTAGTAAAACAAAAGTTTTTTTTTTTCACGTAATAAAAGTATAAAAACGATAATAAATCTATACTTCGTATGCATTTTTGAGGTTTTTCGAAGAAACAAAAACTCATAAACTGTCATTTGACTCAACTGGACCGCTCCAACTTCCTTAACAAATGACATTAAGAACTAAAATCTGCAACCCTAGCAGTAAACAGAATTCGACATTTTCTTACGATAGCCAAATGTTTTTTATCGAATCAAATGATGAAAGCAAACATTAACCATCTACGATGATGAAATATGCATTTTTTTCCAAAAATTTATAAATACAAATGTTTAATCCTTTGTGGTCACACTGGGTAGAATCGACCCGTCGACCCGGCTTTGAATGGGACTGTATTCACCATCTTACCTGGAGTTTGAAGTATCCTCATACCATAAAATTTACCCGCTTCACATGTCGGAATAAATACGTTTTTTCGAACGCGTACTATGCTACTATTTTTTTCCCAAAAGTAGCACATCTAAGGAGTATCGTGTCCAAATTTTAGGTAAAAATGTTGAAAATTCACGCAACTATGATTTTTTGAGCGAAAAAGTGTCTTTTTTTGCGTTTTCACCTCTTTATGATTTTTTTTTAACACGTTGCCATTTTATTTCTTATAAGTAAATTTTTCGTACATCATCTAGACAGTTCAAAGCATGTTCCGTAATTTTTTGAACCACTTCGGACGGATAGTTTGTTCACAATTATTTTTTTCAAAATTGACCGGGTAAAATCGACCCAAGTGTGACCACCGCGATTGAAT
Organism: Ophion ventricosus; assembly: GCA_963932345.1. Taxonomy (NCBI): domain Eukaryota; kingdom Metazoa; phylum Arthropoda; class Insecta; order Hymenoptera; family Ichneumonidae; genus Ophion; species Ophion ventricosus. The sequence continues at coordinate 4,655,355 of OZ010719.1, read as the reverse complement.
TTGGAAGTGTGATCACGAAGGGTTAACAACCACTTCAGAAAGATTTGGAAAACTAGACCTCGATTAGTCTATCAGTTTTCGCACTCGGGTACTGCATTATTCCAAACCAGAGCATTGAAAAAGACCCATTCCGTCTCGGAGTAGAAAAAAAAAAGAAAAATAATAGGGCCAAAAAAGAAGAAAAAAAGGAAAAACCTTTTCTCCCGATCATTCCCCCTCGTCTGGTGCCATTTCGCAGCATTCGTTTGGCCGAAAAAAAAAACTTTCGGCGTTTCGCCAAGTTACGAGAGCTTAAATTATCTCGCTGGGAAAAACGCAATTCATTCGCAATTACCAATCGTTTGTCTCTCTCCGAGAGATTGGTCTCTGTATTTACGAGTAAATTCTTCGGCGTTTCTCCCCACGGTCATTTATTTTTTCAACGGAGTTCCTTCTTTTTCCGCCTCGTGTACGTCCACACGTATGGCCGATTCGTAAAGTCAATGGATAAAAGGAAATATTGTGAATTTGGCAAAGTGTCGCGAGACGAGAAATAACAGAAGGGCATAAACGATGGAGAGACGTGAAAAAAGAATGTCTGGCAAAGGCAATCTGGCGTATTGTCTCGGATGCAATTAATTTACGATTTTAATTGATCTCCAAGGATTATCGTTCACAGCGTCACATCGACGCACATACGCAAAGAGCTTTTTACCATTCGCTTTTTTGCAAATTTTCTTTTACACGTTTGAACGCTGGAAGATTCCTCCGGGCGATATTGACTGCAGCAACTATTGCTTGGGTTCGGTGAGCAGATCGCAGCCAAAGCTTAAGGCATGCTAAAGAGTGGTATTTTGAGCTTTGATTTCATTTCTAATCTATACCTGTGTTCTCGCCAAGCTAAATTGAATTCCCCGAGGAATAGAGGCAAGACGAAGAGGGAGAAATTTGCGGATATCCACACGTATGTGGGAATGGCAGAGGCTGGACTTTACATCGTCCCTAAACTAGAGGGAAAGCACATAGAATCCGGCTTGGGGCGAATATAGCAGCCAAGGAAGCGCCAATATCCAATCCAATCACACGTCTTTGACTACGTACATTGATAAAGATCCAGGGGTATGAAATTTCGTCGAATACAACGCAAAATAGACACAACAAAGAGAGAGTGAGAGAGTGAGAGAGTGAGTGAGAGAGAGAGAGAGAGAGAGAGAGAGAGAGAGAGAGAGAGAGAGAGAGAGAGAAAGAGAGAGAGAATCAAACGCAAATACTAATTGACACAGAGCACCGCAGAGAATATCTAGAGTTAGTGCAATGAGATAAGAGTTGAAAACGAGGCTGAGCGTTGATAATGATTGACACATTAAATAATTTTAGATGCCGTGACACAACAACAACAACAACAACAACAACAACAACAAAAAATGGAAAACAGAGCAAAAAATGGTAAAAAAAAAGAAAAACAAACAAAAATAAAAACAAAAGAAAAAGATAACCATAGATAGTACGGAATATTAAACAATTATACATAAACCACGTGTTATATAAATATATGAATATAAGCGGGCGAAAAATATTTATGTATTTATATGAGTCATTATAAATATGCATAGTTACGAGAGAGAGAGAGAGAGAGAGAGAGAGAGAGAGAGAGAGAGAGAGAGAGAGAGAGAGAGAGAGAGAGAGAGAGAGAGAGAGAGAAGTAAGTGAGAGTGCAGAAAATCAAGAAAGTGTGAGAGTGCACGCGTTAGAGCAAAATAGAACGATAAAATGAGAACGATATATATGTATATTATATATGCATATACATACATGTATAAGTGTAATATTAGGTGACGATTAATTAGAGCGTGGCGGATAATGCTGATGATCGAAATAAAATGAGGTTAACGAAAAAAAAAAAGAAGAAAAGAAAACAAACGACGACTAAAAACATTTTTGAAAGAAATCAGCGACGCGCTATGCAAATTGCGTGGCGTGGGACAATTATCATATTACATACACACACACACAGACACACACACACACACACACACACACACACATAAAAAAATTGAGAAAGCTTGAAGATGCATTAATTATTAACGAAAAGCAAATAAATTGTATTGACTGGCGAGACATCCCCTCAAAACACCTCGTATAAATGTATGCAATACCAACCGGGGTGGCCCGAGAATCCATTTTTCATTGTATCGCTATTACACTTGATCGTGCGCAAAAAAAAATTGAATTTTGGAAAACTTGAACCGTGAGAAATTGTACATGTTAACTTTTGTGAGCACTGTGCATATTGTTTTTTGAATTTTTTTGAAAAATAAGTGCGCTCGATGAGCAATATTTACGAGACAAAAGCAGCATTTTTCCAAGCCACCCTAATAATGACTACAGCGAAATGTTATGCCTAGATTTCTTGCTTCGATGCAATCACTCGTTTTCTAATCGCACCGTTGTCCTTTTTTTTTTGCATTACGTTCCTTTTTTCGCCGTGCGAGAAAAGGCTTTTTATTTCTTCGTAACAAAACGTCACCCTGTCGAACGGTTAATGGCATAAATCGAATCCGCCTTGTATGATAGAACGAAAAAGGAAATTTGGAAGAAAAAAAAAAAAAAAAAACACGTTTCAGGTACGTTTTGCTGGATGTTAAAAAGAATTTTCACTCGAAGAGAAAAGTAAGCGTGCACGACGAGACGAGAGTAAGAAATCAAGCAATAAAAAGCAGGACAAAAAATAAGAGAACAAAGCGGGCTTCTGCGGGAGCCTCATTTGCATAAACACAGACACACACACACACACACACACACACCCACGCACATACACATAAACACATAGATATTAAGAATTCGAGAGAATCAAAGCGAAAGATAGATCAAAATTAATCAAACGAGACAACTGACAAAAAAAAAAAGTAAATAAAAATAAAGTCTGTATGTAATATAATACACGAATGCCATATATTGCATACGCGAAAACAGCCCACGCCTCTTGATCCCCCCCTCTGCCGCGCCACGCATGTATGCTCGTTGGAACAAATGAGGAAGAGGACGGAAAAAAGTGAGAAGAAAACGAAAAAAAAAAAAAAAAAACGGGGGACAAAAAGTAACGTATAGGTATGTGTATATACATATATGCATATGTATATGTACATGTGCATATGTGTGTGCATATGAGAGAAAAAAGTTTAAAAAAAAAAAAAAAAACGAGAAAAAGAACGACATTCACAAAAGCACACTCGCGTACAGTTACAGGCACGACGAAACGCCCGAGATGTGCGTGATAAACATGTATGATATTATACATATACATAACATAGCATAAAGTATATATTATAAATAATGATGGTGAATATAAATATATGCTATACAAAATTAACGAGGAAGAACGAGAAAGAAGAAGAAAAAAAATGAGAAAAAGAAAAAACATTATAAATATGAAGGAAGTATGTAAGCGAGAAATACAGGATTTAACAAAAACAAAGAACGGAAGATGAAGAAGAAGAAAAAAAAAAACAACAACAACACGGTTAGGAAATAAGGATATAAAATATTATTATAATGTATGGTTGGTTTATAATGTAAAATATATTATAGAAAATGTACAAAACTTGTGTATACTTTATTTTCACCCGAATCATTGGGTCGAATAAACCGGCTGGAAAACGCGACGGAAAATCATTTGGATATCGGTGAGTTATTAACGCTTTTTTTTTTCTCCATTTTATTATTGATTTCTGATATTGGGTTTTTTTGAGAAAATTCTTGCGAATTTATTCGACTCGCACGACTGTGCCAGTGATTTTTTTTTTGCAGTGATTCGACTCCAGGATTATTTTTTTCTTTACCGACGTGTGAGTGAAGGGGTAACACCGTTGTAGAATTTTCCAAAAATTGATTCTTTTATTGTCTTATGAGATGCTTTGAACCATCTAGAATAAGGGAAAAAAGTTTGGGTTTGTTTGGGTTTGTTTCGGTGACGTTTGGTACCTGTAAGAAAAAAGGCCTGCACACGCGCCAGCCACTGCCCGGTGGCATTGGCTGGCAACGAGACTTGATGAAAAATTTTTTTTACCATTTATTTGTAGCCTTAGACTTGTTCTAAGTTACAATGAGTGACTGAATCGTTGCTTGGGAGGCTACACGCAAAACAGCAACGGAAGTTTCAATACTACTGTTTGGAGCTTGGCTCCAAAGGCACACTCAAGTGGCAAAAAAGTATTGAATGTAGCAAGTGATATTGCTGTGTGCAATATTAACGACGATCTGACTGATATCCTACGAATTATGAAAGTCTTGGAGATGGATATTGGCCTCCAAGCGTACATTTTTCGTCTTGAAACTGATGCTAGACGGATAAAACACGCCGAGCTGTCTTTGACAGATGCGGTAAACGACGCACGCACCAGCATAAAATTAATCAGGAAAAAAAATGAGGATGAATATTTGAGAAGGGCAGCTTTACACGGAGAGAATTAAATGTTAAAAATGACCGTGCAGTAACGGTAACCAAGATGACAAGCCTGAAACTTCGCTTATTATTACTGAGTAAAATACAGATTTTCACGAAAATAAAATAAAATTTCTTCTTCAGATAGAACATTTTTACCAGATTTTCTAGTAAATTTTCATGTGTAACAAAATACGCAAAACTTAAATTAAAAAAAATATATAATATCAGCGAAATTTTACTGTGCATTTTATTATTTTATGCCTTTCAAAAATGTCTATAAAAAACGTATCGTCTTTATAACAGTTATTTTGAGATTTATTATAAAATTTAATGAGTGTTATAGGAAAATGTATTGTGCTCTCGGGAAAAATTATCGTGCGCGCTACCCTTCTTGTATAGTAAAATTTTAGCTACGTGTTTGAAATTTTCTGTAACGTGAGTTAAAAAAAAACTTGTCGCATACGAATTATTATGCTTTTCTCACTTGTCACCACATTGAAATATATCACGGTAATTTTTTACCGTGAAATTCACGACAAAAATTACTTTTTAATTCTCTCCGTGTGCTCGACTTTGTATGATTTATTTTCAGAAATGACGCCCAAAAAACAAATAACCTTAATGCATGTTACTTAACAATTTAACGAACACGTTGAAAGTCTTGATTAAAGTGTATTTAAAGATAAACACAGTTTATTATTCTTGTACCTGGTGGTCCCTGCGAAGATAAAAAAAATTATCGTGGACCTTGGTCACGAAAAGGTTAGGAGCCTTTAGAGAATGATTTTCCAAAAACGCTCACACACGTCATTCTCGATTTCCAACCAAACGGCTTAATACCAATTCTCATGGATTTAACATAAAAAATGACAGATATTCATACAAACTCACATCGCCTATTTTACCCCCTTAGGAAAATAATTTCGTGAAATAGTTTTTATTTTTCTCGATGCGCTAACAGGTACACTGAAAGGATTATTTTTTTATTACGATTATCGCTGTTGGCTCGATCGTGGCGAACCAGGTCTACGTGACAAATTAACTTGTAAACTTGTAAACTTTCATACGAGCGAATTTTTCCTCGAAAAAAGTATGTGAAACTTGGGGTAAATAAAAACATTGGGTAAATGGTCAATTAATAATTCTTGCAGCGAGGATCGATTTTTCTCGTCACGAGTTAGGATACTACAATTTCGCAAATATCACGCGGCAGGATATAAGCCCGAACAGGTAGAATATGGGGTGTAGCTGTAATTAGGGGTGATGGGTGTTGCCAAGCTTGGTTATTTCGCTACGAGAGTGATGTGCATGCGGACATGACATTTTCACCAAATCCGCGCCCTATTGTATCAAGCTTCCCTCTCACATAATGCTTCTGCACATGTATGTACGCAAACACCTATGGTCGAGACTTGATTAACGAATTTATCATCGCTGACGTTCTTGTATTAATTCCTATATAGATTATATTTTTTTTCTTCCCTTCAATCTCCAACTTCAATTAAAAATTAATAAATTACGTTTTTCACGTTTACTTCAGTTATGATATCTCGCTAAATATAGCGAGACATTTACTGCAAATACGAAGTGTATAAATTACGTAGACTGATCTTTTTCAATTTTTTTATTCGAATAGAATTACAATTCAATATTAGCTTCCTCAAAATAACTTCTTTGAGAAGCCACACAGCGCTGGAAACTGTTCTTCCAATCCTAATATTGGGAGTACAAATTAATTCGGTCCGTTTTCAAGAGATGGCTCTGGCTGTTATGAATGTTTCATAATGACAGCTGATTTCGGTGGTTTCAGAGAGGTTAAACATCTGTCAATAACATTCAGTTTATATCGCTTTGAGTTCCATTAAAAACCTTGTTTTTTACTGTATTGAATATGTCAAATTTTGTGTTAACTAAGCAGCATTTGCGGGAAGTTTTACTTTTCTTCTTTAATTGGAAGAAAAGTGCAGCTGAAGCGCATCGAATGCTTGTTGAAGTTTATGGTGATGATGCTCCAACTGATAAATCATGTAGGGAATGGTTTCGACGCTTTAAGAACGGTGATTTCAGCGTTGAAGACAAGCTTCGCCCTGGACAGCCAAATGAGCCAATGAGCTGCTACAACCTGGCGATTCCATTACGGGCGATCGGTATAGACTACAATTGATTCGTTTGAGCCGTGCATTACGAGAAAAACGGCCGGAATACGAGGAAAGATATGACAAAATTATTCTTCTGCATGACCGCTCGGCCTCGTGTCGCAAAAGTCGTAAAAAAAATATTTGGAAACGCTCAAATAGGATATTTTACCGCACCCGCCGTATTCTCCGGACATTGCTCCTTCTGATTGCTGGTTGTTCCAACGGATGCAGCAGGATTTAGCAGGTCACCGGTTCACTTCTTTCGCAGAAATCGAAAATTGGCTCAAAACTTGAATCGCCTCAAAAGATGAGACTTTTTTTCGAGATGGAATTCGAAAATTGCCTGAGAGGTGGGAAAAAGTAGTAGTCAGCGATGGACAATACTTTGATTAATCCATTCATACCTTTTATTTTGAAATAAATGGATTTTTTACCACAAAAAAACGGACCGAATTAACGTGTACTCTCAATAGCAGTGCTGGAACTCGAATATTCCTCGGAATAGCCTTCAGCTGATCGGTTAAAGTCGTTTGAATGTTTTCGAGTGTCCCAAAATGACGTCCCTTGAGGTGATTTTCCAATCTTGGGAAGAAGAAAAAATCACAAAGGCTCAAGTCAGGCGAATGAGGAGGCTGCGGAGACACAAGAATGTTTTATTATCTAATAGTAAAATATGTCTAAAATATTCTCCCAAAGTTTTAAGTCAATCGGAGTAAAAATCTAGGAGAGACGGGGGAAATTCCCAAAGAGTCTTTGGGAATTTCCCCCGTCGGGATAGACCGGCCAGGAGCGACGCAGGTATTTTTTTCAAAACACTATTTTTTAAGTCGGTGTCCACGATTTCTCAAAAACTAATGCACCCACCTTATTGAAAATTTGCACACTTCTTCACAATAGCATTGACTAGTGATTGAACGAAGGTTTTTTTTCGATTACAACTAATTTTACAAGGCTATACGTAGTGTAGATTGTACCAAAAATTGAACTATTTTGCATACAACTCTGTCAAAAATTCAAATTTCAATTTTTTTTTAAATCCTTCGTTCAATCACGAGCTATACTTATCTACTAACAGAAGACAAAATTGGTTTTTTTTATTTCAATTTTTTTAATTTTTTGGTTTTTTTTAGGGGTCTTCGGAAACCAGGTCCCACTGGCTGAATTTCCCAAATTTTTTGATGAAATTTTTTTTTAATATTGAAATATTGCTCTTTTATGTGCTTAACATTTTGAATAAAATAATTTATATATTATAGTTAAAAAAAATAGAGAAATTATGTTTTTTTGCCAAATATGCCCTTAATTGGTCAACATCTGATGAACGGTGATGCGAGTCAAATTCAACTCTTCCCCGATCATTCTGACTGTCAACCGACGATCTGAACGCACAAGATCCCGGATTCTGTCGACATTTTCATCGGTTCTTGTAGATAAAGGCCTTCTGCTGCGTGGTTCATCTTCAGTCGATTCTCTTCCTTCTGAAAATGCCTTAAACCACCGAAAAACCTGGGCCCTTGATAAAGAACTGTCTCCGTAGGCCTGCTGGAGTTTTGCAAAAGTTTCCGTTGCACTGTGCCCAAGTCTAAAGCAAAAGCTGATAGCACACCGTTGCTCGAAATTGGCAACAGTTACCAATTTCGATTATTATTTCTTGAATAAAATTGCAATATAATTATTCATCATTTAATATATTTATTCATTAATATCATTATTCATAAAATTATCATCATGTGCCCGGCACGGAAATATGTTCCTACAATACGAGTTGGAAATTGTCCAATGATTTATTTTTACATGAAATTTTATTCGCCGGGAGTTGACAGCCTGCCGAAAACTCATTGTATCTTCATCTCCACTCTTGCAGCTAAATAACAGTGGGAATATCGAAACCCCTGAACATCACAGTTGTACGGGTATCAGTGAACGTCAAGTCGAAAAGGAGATATCGTAAATGTACACTAGTGGAATTAATTCCAAACACCAATAAAAAATTGCTTTTTTTAAATATTTACGCAGAAATTGTATATTCTGCTATGGCAAAATCATACTGTAATGTTTTTATTTCAATCTATAATATTTCTACTCAATATTTGCACATGATTAATTTGATAAATGGTTCCATTTTTTAAATAACAAAAATTACAAAGTGCAAAGTAAATTTAAAAAAAAAAAAAAAGTGCCCAGAACGAATTCCACCAATGTATAAAGCGTATACTACAATTAGCGATAATCCCCTGCAACCGGCACGGACATATTCACCAACCCGTCACGAATATTAGGGCTCGTCGCTTTTGGGTATAAGCTCACCTCCGACGCGCAATGCCATCAGCGTAATTGGAGTTAAAAAAATTACCCTTTTTTTCCTCGACTTTCCATGAAAAATACCAAATTACGTGAAAAAGTTTTTTTCCCTGGGGCATACTAAATCACAATAAGGATAATCAACGAGAAATTAAAGTGCACAAAGTTTATTGTTTTTTTTTTTTTACGACTCATCGAAAATGCCGGGGTTCCGACGTCCAAGCTTGTTTCCGGGAAAAAGTAGCTTTTTCGTATTTAGTGAATGAACCCCGATCGATGGTAAACTGTCGTTGAATGAACTTCATTATACAAGTCGAAATGTTTCATCACGAATCATGATTTGACTAACTACTGTCACAAACAGCCACAAATTCCATCTACCTGTGATTCGAGCAACGCGCCGAAACGAGAGGAGCAAACGAATGGGCAAAATGGCGGTCTGCCATTCCGACAGACGGTACGCAGAATTATCGACGAGACATCTGCGATATCAATAAATTTGTAAGACCGGCGCGGTCTTACAAATTGTAAGACCGTAAACTGTAAGACCGGCCAAGTGTCACACCGACCGAGCGGCCATGAGTGCGAGAGAGATAGCTGATTTGCAGATTCCCAATGATTTCTGAAACGGTTAATTTTTGGGAAAAAAGAAAAGAAACACGTTCCGCTCTGTTGAACGACGAACAACCGCTTTCTCTTCTTTTGCCCGAAATATGATCCGTCTAGGAGAAAACTTGGCAGTAGGATTTTTACCGACTGGATGTGTGACACATGGCCATGTGTCACACCGACCGAGGGCACATGACTGCGATAGAGACACTTAATTTGCAGATTCCCAGTGGTCTTTTGTGGTTGATTGTGAGAACAATTAAAACGTTTGTGAGAGCGTTATTTACTTGGAAAATGAGAATTGGAAATTGTCGATAAGTTACCGACCCGACTACCGGTGAGTGAGCGAATTGACTTTGCCTTTTCGATGTTTTTTGTTTATCGTTTGCGAGATGTATGCGGGATGTTCGTGGTTGATTGTGCGATCAATTAAAACCGGCGGTTCAAATAATTACCGGCGCCGTTACGGGTAGTCGGATCGGTAACTTACCGACAATTTTCAACTCTCATTTTTCAAGTAACGCTCTCACAAACGTTTTCATTGATCTCACAATTAACCACAAATGTCCCACAAACGATTCAAATTTCAAAAAACATCGAAAAGGCAAAGACGAGTCGCTCACTCATCGGTAGTCGGGTCGGTAACTTACCGACAATTTTCAATTCCCATTTTTCAAGTAAATAACGCTCTTACAAACATTTTAATTGATCTCACAATCAACGACAAACGACCCACAATCGATTTAAAAAAAAACATCGAAAAGTCAAAGTCGGATTGCCAAGTTCACGGAGTTGTACGCTTGGTTATCTGGGGGTCGGTAAAAATAGGATTTTTACCGACCGGACGTGTGACACCTTACCTTCAGTCATTAAAACTCACCCACTACAGAATTTTCAGTCAGTAAATCAGAAAACTGTAAAGATTCAAATGGCCGTATTGACCTCTGACGTCATCATTGTTGTCCCGGTTTTTGTTGGTCGGTAAGGTAGGAAGAAGAGAGAAAAGTGTGTTAGCGTTTCGTCTCGGGTAGAATGAGACTAATCATCAGTAGGGCTATGCACTGTTCCTGCCATAGAGACTATAGATAGAAGATACCAAACTCCAATGGGTAGACGGTGAATAAAGTGTACCCGAAAATGCGAATAATGATGGCGCGTCGATCGAAGGGCCCCATATAGTAATAATCGCGATTTCCATAAGTTTCGACGCCTCTCGCAGCCTAAGGTCTACTAGTATAGCGAACATTCTCAAAATACGTTGATAACAATGGACAAAATTTAAAAAACTAATTACTCGAGATTCTACCGTGTACCAGGGTGCGAAACGGATAATAAACGTCAATTGTCGTTTCACAAGCCACCTAATTTAAATTGTTTTCTTTTCGAAGTGCTTGTTGCCTGCCGCTGCAACCGTTTGTGAGAAACGCTGGTACGATGGTAGCCGCGTCGCGGTGAGATGTGGAACCGCCAAAACAAAAAAAAAACGATACTCGCAGTATTTCGTACAGGGACTCTTCGGGAATATGGCATTTTTCTGTCCTTTTCGGGAGCGTGTCGTTTCTGGAATATGGCGTTTTTGGAATATCGTAGAACATCTCCCGAGTAAACAGCTAGCGTACAGTATCGAATAATAAAGCTATCGTTTATGTTACAATATTTGGAACTATTGTCCTCCATTGTGCCAAAAAAATAAAAAAATGTTTTACTTCATACATAACAGGCCCAATCAACGATGAGAGTTATCATCATTGTCTTCATCATCGCTGATGAGTCGGCGGCGAGAAACGACATTCGGTTTTTGTGAACCCCCGTTTTCCTTCTCCCGGCCTACATCGTCGTCGTCCTGGTCATCGTCATCGCTGAGAATGACCCGACGTTTTTTCAACAACGGCTCTTCCGTATTGGAGTCTTGGGAGCGATCTCGTTTTGCTTCCTTCAAAGATTCTACCAACCAAAAAGAAAAAAAAAACAGCAATCAGCACAATCAGTTGTTGGAGAATTGATTTAAACGTCATACAGTACCCGAATCAGATTCTTCCGTATCTGAGCTGCGAATTTCGGCAATATTTGAAACCGAAGGACCTTCGACATCCGTAATCCGAAGATCTTCGTTATTTGACACCGGCAGAGACGCGTCCTGAGGTAACAAGGCATTTTCGATGAAACGACAATGTTTCGTGATTGTTGGAGCGAGCATTGAGGCTGGAACACGCCAATAGGCTTCCTGCTCATCAGCTGGAGGTTCTATGCCAATGGCGCGCAATAATCGCTGGAAACGTGGCGAATCCATTGCCGTTACGGAATCTTCCGAGAGAGGGACCAACGGTATGTCCACGGTATCGGACTCGTCGCGATCTTCATCGTCGATTATATCTTGAAGCGATTCTTTCAACCACTCCAGCCCTCCTTTCATACCTTAACAAATATTCAATTAACATTCAACAGTCCAATTAACATTTTTTACCCGAATTCTTGCGTCGATTGTATAATTTTTTTTCACGTTTACCTCCGTCAATGACGTCTTTTAGAAGCCCCGACAGTTGTTCATGCGTGTAAACAATTGATGCTCGTTTTCTTTTTGCCTTGTGACTACTTTTCGGCTGGGTCTTTTTAGGACGAGACTCGGTTTCGGAACACTCAGTGCCGGATTGTTCGCTCAACGATTTTGTTTCCCACGACAATTTTGGGGGACCCTCACGACGACGTTTTTTTCGAAATTCTTTGCGATCACTCGCCAAACCTGTTTCCAAAAGTTTCTCCTTGATCGACTTCGCGGGCCTCTTGATCGTAAGTGCGTCGTAAATTGTACCGATCGGATCTGACAAAAAATTTTAGGTGCGTTAGTAACATAACACCGTATACGAAAAAATTTGAAAAATAATCAGTTACGATTAGCACCTTGATCGTCTTTTACTCGATCCCAAAGTTCGGACAACTCAGTGATTTCTTGCTCCGACCATTCCTTCGGTAACCGCTTCTGCACCGCGCTCTTCGTCGCCTTCGAATTAACCACGAGGCACATCTCTTTGAGCTTCTTGATGACGCCTCGTCGAGTACGATTGTCGCTTATTATGTTTTCCAATAACCAATCAATTAGATCTGGAATGAAACATGAGTTTTAAAAGTTGATTTTTTTTTCGTTAATATTATCAATATCGTTCTTACGGTATTCCTTTCACGACCCTGAATGTTTAACAATTTAATGATTTTCACCGAGAATTACGTAAAAACATATCCCAGTATACTCCACGAGGAACACCCCGGGAAAACACTTGATAAGGCTGAAAGGAAAGGTGCGTGAAGCGAGAAAATCGGTATGAGAGACTACGAAAAGGGCTCGAATTAGCAAGCTAAAACATAGATTGCAACTAATGGACTCACTAGTTAAGATAGTAGTCTCGCCACGGTAACGTTGAAAAGTTTATTCTCCGCTCAATCGATGAAGTTTCAAAATATTGCTAAATATCCTTATAATGAAGCCTGTATATCTTATCGAGATGTAAAAACTTATAATGATGTAAACGCCTAATATAATATTTACCTAACCCTCACTTTTGTATCAGACTATCCATTCCGGCTACTAATACGTAGATAGTATGCGTATACGGATATGCACACACTATTGTAATCTAGTTCTAGTCTGCTCCAGTCGCTTCGTGGCGCTAGCGTCGCTAGACATTGCTTAATTTGAATCGCTATATCTCTGAAACTAGACGGTCAAAATTCATGATTTTTTTTACCCACTTCGTCATATGTTCCTCGGTAAATGAGAATTAAAAAAAAAATTCTGTAGAAAAGTTTCGAAGTTATTGCGTGAAATGTAAAATTTTCCACTGTTCCCCATAAGAACACGTGTAAAACCATAAAATCTTTGATTGCCAATGTCTCGAAAACGGAACGGTGAATCCCTTTGAAATTTTGCAGGTAATCATTTAAGGAAGTTGGAGCGTTACCCACAATCCAAGATTAAAAAAATATATATATATATATATTATTGTCCAGACTGTACTGTCTCTACGAATTTTTTAAAATGTTTTCACTACAAAACACCAGAGCAAAAAAATAGTTTGATGTCTGTAATGTTACGTGCAGTTATATGGGCAAGACGTTCACGCTATGTCTGACGTTTTTTTTTTAGGTATTTGGCACCAAGATAAGCCACTTCTAACAACGGATTAACGTAAACTAAACATTTGTAAACATTTAGAAGAAAAAAGCCCATCTTGCCCATCAAAAACCATATATATTCTATATTTAACCATCAAGGTTTGATAAAATATTCCGAATCTTTTCAATCTTTTAATATTTTTAATCTTTTTTAATCCTTTCAATCTTATAAAAGATTACGACTCTTTCATAATAATCAATAATGTCATAGTTTTTCAAGTTGGTAGTAACACATTATTCCTTTTTCGCGTAATAAAAGTATAAAAATGCATAATTCTACGCTTTAATTATACATTAAACGGTTTATGAGACAGTTTATGAGTTTTTTTTCTCAATAAACCTAAAAAAATGCACAAGCGGTAAAAATGTATTTAATATATAATTAATATATGCATTTTTTCATATGCATTTTTTAGGTTTATTGAAAAAAAACTCATAAACCGCCATTCGACTCAACTGGACCGCTCCAACCTCCTTAATAGTGTACTGAATGAGTACTCAAAATAAAAAAAAATCTATAGAAAAACGCCTTGGCGAGACTACTACCTAAAGGGCTACTGTAATCTACTAACCCAAAAGGGTCCCATTTTGTACGCCCACAAAATACGACCTTGCGCAAAAGGAATACCATAGCATTTTTTGTGGATGAAGAATGCAACATTACAGGCCTTCTCTTTTTATTCCATTATTATATCGAAGTAATCTCCCTTTAGTAAAAAAAAAAAAACAGAAATCGCAAGCAGAATGTAGCGGGCTGAAAAATAAGAACTCTCTCACTCATAATGAACATCGAGAATACGTATTTAGCGTTTCTTCAAAGAACATTCGAGACAGTGTGCATAACTGAATGTACACGAGAATATTTCACATAATTAAAAGTTTGAAAATCTTTTCCTTCGTTGAATGTACACTTAGTAGATTGAACAAATAACAAGTATACAGCTTGCCCATCGAAAGTTGTGTGATCTGCTATTGCAATGCATTCATTCGTAAGATCAAAGGGACCCGTCAATAATTTCATCTTTCGCATTTTATACATACCTTGCGTATAATTATTAGACTGATGCTCCATAAACAAGGTACGTAACTCGTCCTCCTCGGCTTCCGTCCAAGCTACACGTGATACTTTATTGTTGGTTGGTTCAACGTCGTACCCTTCGACCATTTCCGTCACCTCGCGCGTTGTCTTCCAAAATAACAATTCCATGTATACTTTGGGATTTCTTTCAGCGACTTTGGCAAATTTGCGAATAATAAAAACAGCGAACTTTTGTAATTCCTGCAATTTCGGAACGACAAAGAGCTTGAATCGGCGAAGAAAAACTTCACATTGGATTACTAGCTCCGGAAGATACGGAAGAAGTTTTGTAAGTACGAGGTATTCTTACTGACATTATACACGATATAATACGCTGATCAGACCAATTCGTGCAGCCCGAAAAAACATTTGCGTTAGATTTTCTATCGCTAACAAAAACAAAAAATCAATCCAAATTGCTATTTTGAAAAGTATGCTTATAAGTGAGAATGAGAAACTGTGAAAAATATGCAAAAATACCTCGTGCTCATATTTAAATATTGTTATCTTATTGCAACCTTGTGTCGAGAGGAGTCCGAATCGAGAATCCTCTGGAATACACGGAATATCGATGCTTGAAAAAGCATCCCATACATTTCACAATCCCACGCTATGCGATGAAGCATCTTGACGATATAATGATTAACTTGATCGGAATTTTCTTCAAATTGACGAAGAAGCGAGACCACAGCCTTGACAACCTTAACGTTGGCAAATCTGTCGATAGAAAAATGGGGGCCAAATCTTGATCGAGTGTCAGGAAAGTGAATTATCGAGCATTGCTCTCTCTCTCTCTCTCTCTCTCTCTCTCTCTCTCTCTCTTCCTCCTTTCCCCTCTCTCCCCTTCACTCTCCCGTTCTCTCTCTCTCTCTCCCGTTCTCTCTCTCTCTCTCTCTCTCTCTCTCTCTCTCTCTCTCTCTCTCTCTCTCTCTCTCGCTCTCTCTCTCTCTCTCTTTCGTTTTCTCTCTCGCCCTCTCCCACCCCCGTACTCTTGATCTTTATATACCTTCGAAGGAACTCGTCAAAGTTGAAATTCGTTTCCTGGATAGTCATAGCAGCGTTCGCCTCTTCCTCTTCATCGTCGTCGTCGTTTTCCTCATCGTCCTCTTCTTTATCATCATTGGCCGCCTCCTCCCGCTGCTCCTCATTTCCATAATCGATATCTGTTGGAAAGTTGCATAACATCGAATGAAAACGTGCTTTCGATAAGCGTAGAGAAAGACTAGGCGGATGGCATAGGGCAAAAGTAATATACAATATGGGGAGATCGCAACAGGAAGACAGGTGAGGTGAACGAAAAAAAGGGGGCAAAAGAAAGCAAAGCAAAAGAAATGAACAAAATATAATACAGCGTGAAGATGAAAAATTCTTCTCTCAATGGTCCATGCGCGCATCTCAAGCTTGTTTGTACGCGTGCGCTCAGGAACCCCTTATCGAATTCGAGAGAGAAAGTACGTGTGTACGTATGTCATAGTGTATAGGTCGATGAGCAGAAAGTTGGAGCGCACGGAGAGGAGGGGCGGAGGGGGTGGACAGTTCCACGGGACTCTCGCGGTCCATGAAAGGACATTCGTGCCACGGCTTTTGTTAGTGTACGAGCCGTGAACGCTTCGAGGTTGAGGAATCGAGAGAGAGAGAGAGAGTGAGTGAGTGAGTGAGTGAGTGAGTGAGTGAGTGAGAGAGCGAGAGAGAGAGAGAGAGAGAGAGAGAGAGAGAGAGAGAGAGAGAGAGAGAGAGAGAGAGAGAGAGAGAGAGAGAGAGAGAGAGAGAGAGAGAGAGAGACGATTAATCTTGCCAATTGATACGCGAAGAATTAACAAAATGTGGAAAAAGTTGACAAAGGGTGAGGCGCGAAATATATTGTCACGGGAAATACATTTGATCGTGAAACCGAGGATTTTCGAGAGCGACACGTGAATAGGGCTACTCAGTGTGATGTGGCATAGGCTGTCTGTGACGCTTCTTCTCGTCGCCTCAATGGCGAGGAGCGTTAGAAGTAGCGGCTCGATTGCGTGTCCCGATAATTGTCATTGCATTATACTCACGACAATACAGCCGAATGAAGAAGTTAACAGTAACAGAAAGAACAACAACTCGATAGAGGCACGCTGCGTCGGTATACCGAAGCTCGAATACCTGCCGGAAAATTGTCATAGTCTCGTCGTCAGAAGAACGAAATCCCGGGCAATAACGAAGCTGATGCGTGATCTCGAGAATAACGAAAAACTAGCACTACGTGAGCTAGCTCTGATAAATTGTTCACTGATACATTTCAACGTGACACTGAGCCGCATCACGAAGGATCTCGGTGTGTCGCTGTCTCTCGATCTATCGAAAAACGAGATCGTCGAGATCGAAGAGTTGAGAATACGAGACGTCGAACGTCTTGCCGAGCTCGATTTAACCGAGAATCGCTTGACGCGCGTGAGTTCCGAGGCGTTTGTCCAGTATCGAGGCTTGGTGAAGTTGCTACTGCGGCGTAATGCGATCGGTATAGTGAAAAAAAATGCTTTCGCGGGTCTCGATCGTCTCGAGAGTCTCGATCTCTCGGACAATCGTTTGGTCAGCCTGGCCGAGGATGCATTCGTGCCGTTGTGCTACTTGAAGAGCTTGAATCTTAGTGGCAACAGACTCGGTGTATTTGGTGAAAAATGGTTCGACGAACTTGGACGTGCCCGCGGCCTCGATGTTCTATCCCGTGGCGATCGTAAACAGACGCATCAACAGCTGGAAACGAGCAGCAGAAGCGAAGACATCGAGATCTCGCTGGTACTCGGTAGTGTTCGAAGATTGGAGACTATAGACGCGTCGCGTATAGGACTCGAACGCGTGCCTTCGGCGCTCACGAGATCCGTGAGATCTCTCAAGCTCGCCGGCAACAGATTGACAGTCATTCGAGGTGGTGATTTCGACAGTTATCCATTGCTACGAGTTCTCGATCTCTCGTACAACTTTATAAGCGTCGTGGAGAACGATGCACTCGGACGTTTGGAGATTCTCGAAGAGCTCGATCTTTCGGGCAATCGTTTGCGCGAATTGCCACAGAGTCTTCCGTGTGCTCTTCGACGTTTGTTCGTGCGTGAAAACTTTCTTGGCAAACTCGGCACGCGCGATCTCGACGGTTTAACGAAACTCGAGACTCTCTTGATCAACGATAATAACATAAGCGTGATAGAGGAAGGCTCGATGTTTCGACTTTCGCTTCTAAACGAACTCGACGTATCGGACAATCCGATAAAACAATTGCCCGCTGATACTTTCGAGGGACCGGACAATCTAGTTGTTCTTCGTATGTCGGGGCTTGTCACGCTTCAGTGTGAACGCGTGAGACACGCTGATATGGCGTTTCCAGTCCCAGCACCCGAGAGATTGGTTATCCTTGACTTATCCGGGAGTCCGGCTTTAGCCGCGCAATTACTCGCTGACGAGGCTGCTCTATCGGCATGCAAGAGTCTTCGACGTTTGGACGTTTCACGTACGAATCTCACCGAGCTAAGATCCGATCTGCCATATTTGCTTCCGCAATTGAAAATCCTCGGGCTCTCGGGCAATCGGTGGAATTGTACACGGGAGGAGAATCGTATCAACTGGCTGGCCCGGTGGACACGTGAACACGAGGAGATTTTACCATACGGGGAATGCACGTTTGTCAACGGTACTCGATCTTTACTCGTTGAATTGCCAATTACGGATTCTTCGTCAACGACAATGACCACGAGCTTCGCGGAAGACTGGAAAGAAGCGTCACGAGCTATCGATGTATCGTCAAGTTCGTCGGAGCAACAGCGAATCACTACGATTCTCGGGGCTCACCCGGGTTTCGTTATTCTCGCCGCTGCAGCCTTCGGTGCTTTGATTCTCGCTCTCAGCGTTGTTATCACTCGTAGACGAAATTCAACGATCGACGATTATACCGAGAATTACGAGCAACGCCGACCGATCATCACAGAGCTCTGGTGAGCTCGTTATTACGACTCGTGTCACACACGCATCGCTATATCGCTTGAAAAGCATCAAACGACACACTCACGTGACAATAAATTTACGAGTTGATAACGTATACGCATCGTTATACACGAGTGAAAACATACATACACACACCCGCAAACACACACAAACAAACACGCACACATCTCCACGCGCATGCACAACAGAGTGGTTGAGACCCGGATGACACGAAGTTGCCAAAACAGAAACAAAATCTCAGAGTACAGAAAATTAATAATGAACGATAATTTTTATGATAATAATGAAGAGACTAGATATTATCTTTCGTAAATTAACCCAGTGTCAAAACTACGACTACGTTAATAAACCGTTGTACAAAGGTATTTTTATATATTTATTACACGACGGACCGTTTTTTTTTTTTACTCACCAACACCAAGCTCAGCGAAAAATATTTCTCTCAGTGCCATGAATTCTTCTTCCGGAGGAATATCGGGCTTACCGAAGCAGTCGTTCTCTGGCCATACCTCTCTGAAAGTTTTTTTTTTTGAGAAAAATAGCCTGATTATTCTTTCCAATTCCGTTTTCATAGAGTCACACATTAGTCTGCAGTGCGTTGTTTCGTATTTTCATTTCAAGAGCCTTTATAATTTAAAACGAAAGTGGAAATACAAATATGGATATTATCTGAATTAGTAAATTCCCTGCTTGGTACGCAAGACCTAAAAAATAGACGTTTTTTTTCTAGCTTAAATGGATTGGACCGGGCCTAATTCGATGCAAAATCGTTTGATGATCACGAATTTCCAACTCCCAACCTCGTCCGTGCCTTGTTTATGCCCGAGAGATCGATTTTTCTCTTTAGACGTTTGCCGGACCAAGGGTTTTGGTCCGAACGAGTTCTACCTGGAAAATTCGTAATCAGCAGACGATTTTGCATCGACAAAGGTGTCGGGAACTCGCTTCGACCACAAAGTTCGACGTAAGGCCTAAAAATAACCTTTTCTATTCCTCGTTTAATTGGATTGGAATAATTGGTAAATTAAATTTATTTCTTGCGACCGATGGTATTTTATTGACGTTTTGGAATATGTATTTTTGAAGTAATTACTGTAATTGTCCAAGACCGTTAATTCATTCAAATGGAAAAAAGATGGAGCTTAAAAGTACGCTTTTCAATGGAATTTCAGAGCTGAACATTTTTTAAAATATTTGTCAAGACGCTCCTCACGCACGCCCGTACTAAAATTCGTCACTGAAGAATCAATGCGTATATTCGTAATTTTCATAATAGTTATAATCGTTAATTACCTCGAGGCACGCAACAATCCAACCGCCTGTTCGAATTCCCTTTTACGAAGGAATATTTGTATTTTTTTCATCGCCTCACTCTTTTGTGCGTCTATCGGGATTTCAAGCGTCGCATCGAATGGTACAACTTCTGGTATCGTACCCTCTCTCATGACGGCTGATATTTCCGGTGCTACCTCGTCCCAAATCTCCTCCAACGTTTTTTTCGGCAACGACGACGCTCGCGAAGCTTCCTTCCGTTTCTTTTTTGCTTTGACTGACGTTCGATTCGTCTTTTTCTTGCCGACAATCATCGTACGATCACGGCCGCAAAATTCTCGCAGCATCTTCAAAAATATGTGACTGGTTGTGACAAGATCCGCTAAATACGCCCTGCCGAAAATAAGATTGAACATAACTTATTGAGAAGAACAGCAACACCCCGTAAAAATGTCTTTTATTTTTCCGAATCATAACGCAAAAATCGTTTGAAAAATATTCAACGAAATTTTAATTGTCGTTTTTCTTTGGGCGCGCGTAAAAAAAAATATTAGTGCCCGGAAAATTATGTTCCGTTATTTCGATGCGTGGTAAATTGAAGAGAAGATAAGATTCAATCGTTTTATCGACTGCCCTGTGTTAAATTAAATATTTCGATAATATATCAGAAGTAATAACCGAAATGTTCATCAACCCCTTTAAGGAGGTACGACTACTCCCTCAGGGCCAACAAAGAGACTAAGTTTATGTTACCCCACGGGTGCTCTGATTTATGTTAACTTATGTTGAATATTCGTATTGTCGATCCCAAAGTGCCAAATTTGTGGTAAATATTTTATTTATTGCATATTTACTAATAAAAACTGAAAAATTAGATCCTCAACGAGTCTGAAGTCTTCACGACGATTTCAAAGCAGTAGCGAGATTCTGTAACTCGGTAGCGACCGTTTTCGTTATCGTTAGCTAGCGACAGCCAATAAGAAGCTCCCTTTCTTCTGATTGTGCATGCGATTGCCTGTTGCTAGCCAGCGACAATGAAAACTGTCGCTACCGAGTTACAGAATCTCGCTACAGAGCTAGGATATGCTCACCAAACGAATCAGCTGTTACGCCCGACGTTGCCAAATCTATCGGTGCTATTTTGTCATTATGATAATATTCAACCGGAAGTTGAAACCGTTTTATAATGTAGTGCTTGAACTACACGGTGAAGTTCGAATTTTCGATTTATTACAATATCTATTATGTCTAATTTATCAAATTTCAGTTTTCCGACTTCAGTTGGATACGTGAGCAGCAAAACCGTGATCACCATACTTCCGGTCGACCGTCTCCATAAGACGACATCCTTCAATAGCATAAAGTGCTCGACATTGCAATTTTATTACGAAAAAACTGAACGGTCAATATAGCTCAAATTTTTCCAAAGGGTGCATAACGTATTCATCAACATCATATGAAAATTTCAGGCCCTAAAGTTGGATTCTTCCCCATGATCGTACCTCCTTAACGTCCTTAAAATATTCAACCGAAATATCTCGTTTATTCTCAAACGAAGCTTATAACTTGCCTCGACATTTTCACATCGTCATAATGAATTAGCTGGGTCAATATCACTTCGCGATATTCCGCAAGATAAAAAATGTTACTCTTGATAATCTTGCTCGATTCTCTGACACCCTCATCATTCGCCTTGTCCATCGCAATGAGTGTGAGCAATAATTCCTGATAAGCTTTCATCGCCAAATGCATTCTCTTGAACCACATAAGATTTTGCTTCTTTTCCACTGTCATCATGTCGTAATAGTCTTCCAATTTCATTCGTACCAGATGGAATATCTCCGCCGAAATTGTCTCACTGTCTTGTGTGAAAGAAAGTAAACAAAAACAAAAATCTCTTGAAACAAAGGTTACACGAAAATATATAAAATTGAATACGATTATTAGGCGTACACGTACCTCACGTATTTCACCTGAAACTTGTAACGACGATTAAATTCCATGAAGAAACGCAGAGTCCAGAGAAAGTAGCTCGCATCGGAAGCAAGTCCAGCGTCACCGCCGCCGTTTATACAAAATCTTGTGTATCTCATTACCGGATTGTAAGCACCGTTCAAAAATTCGACGCAAAACTCCTTGAGAAAGAGACGGACGCTCAACGCCGAAGTTCGTTCTTGCTTCGAGTCACTCATAGGCGTTTTCGCTTTTGTTTTCTTGATCTTCGCCTAATGAACATACAACGGGTCAATAGAGAATTCGATCGTACTAGGGGGAATCGGAAAATCATACCTTTTCGTGGCCAAATTCCAGAGCCTCCATCTTCTGGTAAGGCTTGTGGCATATCATCTGGTTGTCGCCGATTGCCTTCATGTTCTGAACAACAAAGGTTCCTCCGAATCGCGAATGCCTGCGCGTGAAAGACGATCGAACGATTTATATGCTAAACTAACTTTTGCCCGCGACCTCGTTCGCATGATCTTTAAGATTTGAACCAGAGGGGAGATAAACTAAGAGAGAGAAAAAATAAGACATAAAGAAAGAAGGTGAAATGTCATATTTCTCAGGCACGGTGGTAGACTGACTGACTGACGTATGGGTTGGTAACCAATGAAAAAGTTGTATAAAATGACCAACCTTTAACTCCAGTATCATACAATGGCATTGTTGTCTACAGAATTATATGGCTTTGCAATATAGTTCTGTAGACAACATTGTAGGAATTATGGGTCTTTGTTATGGGAGTAGTCTCGCCAAGGCGTTTTTCTGTAGATTTTTTTTAATTTTGAGGACTCAGGACACTGTTAATCATTCAGGACACTATTAAATGATTACCTGCAAAATTACAAAAGGATTCACCGTTCCTTTGTCGAGATATTGACAATCAAAGATTTCATGATTTTATACGTGTTCTTATGGGGAGCAGTGGAAAATTTTACATTTCACGCAAAAACTTCGAAACTTTTCTCTAGATTTTTTTTTAATTCTTAATTACAGAGGAATATATGACGGAGTGGGTAAAAAAAATCATGAATTTTGACCGTCTAGTTTCACAGATGTAGCAATTTAAATTGAGCAATGTCTAGCGACGCTAGCGCCACGAAGAGACTGGAGCAGATTAGAACTAGATTATAGTACTGTGTGGATATCCGTATACGAAGAGTATCTACGTATTAGAAGCCGGAATGGATAGTCTGATACAGAAGCGAGAGTTAGGTAAACATTATATTAGGATTTTTCATAATTACAAGTTTTTACATCCCGACAAGATGTACAACCTTACATTATAAGGATATTTCAAAATATTTCGAAGCTTCATCGATTGAGCGAAGAATAAACTTTTCAATACTTCTATAGTGTTCTACTTTTAGTAGAAAAAGTAGAAAAAAGTTCTACTTTTAGTAGATAGTTCTACTTTTCTTCAATACTTCTATAGTGTATTTTTCATCGCTTTACATTAGAATAAATTTGGTTTTTGTTTCATTCGGAACGGTGAAACTGCAAATATCACTCCCCGATACTTCTTTGAGGAGTGGTTCCCCCCCCCCCCCTTCCTTAAAACCGTTTTTCCACCGAAAAAAAACGTATCTAATAGTTTTCAATGCTTTATCACATATATGAGTTTCAACAAAATCGAAGGCTGACACTTGAGTGATGTTCCTTGTTAGTGCACCTATACACCCCTTAAGGAACATATCTTCCGGATTTCATTGAGATAAAAGCAAGCAATTCGATTTTTCCATACAAACTTCAACACTACGTTGCACCCCTAATCAGGGAATGTTTTTCAAAATCCTTAAATATGCGTTTCATTATTTATTTTGAAGAATATTTTTGGAAAGTTTCAAATACACGCAAGGAATACAATTTTCCATACAAACTTGTACACCCCATTTCACCCTCTTAAAGGTTGATTTTCGGAAAATCCTTTTTTAATGCACCTCCACATCTTCCAAGGAACATATCTTCCGAATTTCAAATTTCTATTTTCAGTGGTTTAGGGTGTGCTTTGCCTACATGTCATTCAGTCCAGGAATGACTATTTTATATGTATAGATTCTAGCGGAACGTGTTACGTCTAGCTAGAGAAAAAGGTACACTCCAATTGTTTTCGAAACCCAGACAACACTTTGAAATTTGCCTCGTGGTGTGCACCATAAAATCTCCCTCTTAAAATAGTACAAGTCGTGTTCGAAACCATTTTCCAAAGAGCCCATAGTTTTTTCTAACCATTTACGCGGAAACGTTATAACGAGATATCCTGTATACGAGAAATAAATGAATTATGTATTACACGTATGCTCACTTTTACATTTTTGTGATATTCATAACGTCAGATATGAATATGGATGAAAATTTTGATGAATACTAATGAAGCGTACCTGGAGCCAGCATATTTTTTAATTTTTTCCATCCTCTCCCGTACCTCCTTGTCGCGAATAGCGAGTAATTTTGCAGCGTCCTTTTCTTTTTCGGCATTTGTACGTTGCAACGTGACGCTTGCCAATTTCGCCGGACACTGTTCCGTTAGCATTAGCGCAACGATCTATCGACAAAATAAATGTTGAAATTATTCTATTGAACGCAATGCAAAGGCCACAAAATCTGAACGAGTAGTAGACGTACCTCGAGAACTTGAATGTGATATTGCTGCTCGGAAGCATTACTCGCGACGAATAGAAGCATGTCGACGAGACCGGATGTATGCATGGCAAAAAGTACCTTCGCGATAGATCAGAATACAATAATGGCAATGTTAATTTGTTTTTTTTTTCGAGCTTCGAAAAGCTCCTCGTTTATGATTTTTATACCTCGTCGTGGACTGTTGCGTCATTCTCGGCTCGTATCTCATTGTCGTTGGGAGGAACTTGCAAGATGTTTCTTATCAACGTTAGGATTCTCTCGATTATCATTGCATTTTCCTCGCCTCTTTCAGCCGGATCCTTTAAAGAGGTTGAATTATTAGCTTCTACCCACGACTTCGTCTGCGTGGATCTTGCAATTTGTGTTAAAATACCCCTTAATGGATATTTTTTTTAGAGGCTGCCATACGTCATTCAGAATTTAGTAAAATATGTATTATATTAAATTCTATTCGATTTTGATTATATTTTAGTCGCTCGTATTCTATGAGAATTAAAATTTCGTCATTAGATTTTTTTAAATATTATAATTAGAAAAATATTAGACGTTAGATTTTATCAAATTTAAATTATATTTGATTCGTTGTATTCTATAAGAATTTGAATTCGATAATTACATCAGATTTGACACGAATGTTATAATTAGAAAAATATTAGATATATTTATATTAGATTTGATATTATATTATCATCTATTTTAATGAGATTTGATTTGTTTGTATCCTATAATAAGAATTATATGACCGATAATTTCATAATTAGATCCGAGTCAAATATTAGAATTAGAAAAAATATTAGATGTATTTTTCATAGCCTATGTGTTATTCGAAGTAACTCTCTACATGTGTGCCAAATTTCATCAAAATCGGTTCAGCCGTTCAGGCGTGATAGTGGAACAATCATCAGGCATACAGATTAGAAAAATATTAGATATTAAAATTAGAATGAAAAGTATCCTATGTGTCATAAGCTATCTACATGTTAAATTTAATTGATTATGTAATAATGTGAATTTCATAATTAGATTAGATTTGAGTATATAATATTATAATTAGAAAAATATTAGATATTGGAATGAAAAGTATCCTATGTTTTAACCCAGGCCATAAGCTATCTACATGTTAAATTTCATTGAAATCAATCAAGCCGTTTTGGCGTGATTGAGTAACAAACAGACAGACAGAATGTCAGATTTATAATATTAGGATTGCTCAAACTATGCTGAATCTTTACGAATTTTTGGAAATAATAATATTGGACTAATAATCTTCCATAGTGTTATACTTTTTCAAGTTCAACGCAATAAAAGTATAAAAATGCATAATATTGTCCTTTAATTATATATTTCATGAAGACTTTGCATCGACAGGATAAATCTATACCTCTTATGCATGTTTTTTTAGATTTATTGAGAAAAAAACTCATAGAATGTCATTTCACTCAACTGGAACACTCTGACTTGCTTAATCAATATTCAAAAACTCTTTTCGCCTACGCACAGAAGCGAGAAGCATCTGAGGAAATTACCGTATTAAGAATATTTTTCAGCCGTTTTCCAACCACAGTCCACACTTGTTCGTCGGCCAAGGAAACTTTGTATCCCTGTAAGTAGACGACCAATTGTTCGTAAGTGGTACGAGTTGATTTTTCCGACGGCACAGTAGCATCGTAAACCATCAACGCTGGACTGGTCAGATTGATGAGGAGTCTGTTTCGATGGGACACAAATGTGATTTATCGCTTGTTCTAAATGAAGAGCGCTATTTAACTTCGCATTGACTCACCGTAAGAGAACATCCCACAATTGTAACTTGTCGCAGTGTTGTATGAAGATTTTCTTCAGATCCGTTTCCAGCAGCTTGGCTCGACCGAGATATTGTCTAACGGTGTGAGAATCATCGTCGCGCTTCAAATACTTTATCAGATCCTTGATAACATCTGCGCACGAATGAAAACAGAGTAGTGCTTGTTTAACGCTTCGTGTTATGTGGTAAGTAATTTTTAATATTCGTGTCAATAGAAAATAGGAAATAAGTATATATTTGAAAAACTGTCTTACCCAAACAATGAGGATCCAGAAGATAACTGATGCCGTTGTCGTAACCGAGAGCGGCGCACGTAGCGGCAAGCTCAGCGGATATAAAATCCGTCATTGTTCCTTATAAATAAACACTCGTGTGTTTATTTATTTATAAAGATACAATTTTCAACAAGTTTACAAAGAAACGATACACGGCAAGGATTTCCTCCCGTGTTTAACCTCAAAATCTCATACCGGCTTTTCGGCCGTACATAACGCGACAGCGGTTTTCATAAATAACAAAATTTTGTGCGCAGTCGAAAAAAAAAAACCACAAACACGAAATAATTGCCGAATGTTAGAAACTTTGAGATCTCTCGATCGAAAAATTGTATTTGTATACGGGAGAGTGGATATCGTTCCACGAAAAAAACAACTGAGTGAATTTCCCGCGCGCGACGCGCGCACGCGTCAGCGGGTCGCGTATATTATAATATTTATATATATGTCAATAAATATATTCAGACGCATATGAGATACAAATGGCGGTACTAATGGACGCTAATCTTCTATTTACGGTGATCGGTGCCGAGTGGATGTATGAAGTGTACTTCGCTAAGAACGTTCATAAGCATGAAGGTAAAGTATAGAGTGAAGAGCATCAATCCGTATGAACGACGAGCTAAAAAACCGGTGACGTTCAAGTAAATTAGAGATGCGATGAGGGAAGCGAGCAAAAAAGATAGGCAACCGGGCATCATCTCGCTCGTACGTATCTTCGCACGCCAATTGTCATGGCTGGTAGCTGCGAATGTCCAAGAAATACCAAGGCCGAGAAGAGTATTGAAGAGCGGCCCACCGAAACAGGCCGAATATCCCATCCGTGGAAAACCTCGTTTAGCTACCGCGATGTTCGATATCAAATCTGTAAATAACACCGGTTCCGGTATATATATATATATATATATATATATATATGTTGTGTATTTATGAGTTCTACTCCATACTCAACGAGCTTTTCGTACGACTATTTTTTATTCCACAGATATCAATTTTTATCTGTTGTAAAAGTTCTCGTTTGCTTTATTGTTTTCCGTTCGCAGTTAACGGCAGAATAAGAATGATATCGAAACAAATGGGGTGGAAAATGATGTACAAAATTCTTGACCATTACAATAGCTTTATTCACTACTAAAAAAATTCTAATTTCTAGTAGAATAGACATATAAAGGTGTCGACCAGTGGTCGGCACCAGGCAGACCGTGGTCCGGATCTAGACCATGGAGGGTAGAAAACTGGAACGCCAAAAAATCTTTTCAAAATTTAACCAACTCATTCTGCGTACGATTCTAAAGGCGTCAAGTTAAATTCAAACCAAGCTAAAGTTGAAAAAATAGTTTGGAAGATATAATCGACTTGCAAGAAAATGTTTCCTTCCAAATGTACAAATATGCACCCACTGAAGAATTTTGGGGTAAACATGTTTCAGAAAAGTATGCAAATCGCAAAAAACTGGTTCTTAATCTGGCAACTATGTTTGGTGTGTCATATATACGTGAAGCATCTTTCTCAAAGGTGATTTTTTTGAAAAATAAATGTCGTTCAAGGTTAACGGATGCTCCTCTTGAAGACTCTTTGCATACGTTGTTCCTCGCGAGAACCAAACTATAAAAAACTTGCTCAAAAGCGGAGGTGTAATTTCTCACATTAAGAACCTATGTAAAGTATATTATTTTTAAGAGAAAAATAAAAATAAAAACCAATATGTGCTTTTATAAGCCACATTCTTTTTGAGAAACAATAATTACCTACTTGCAGTAATTGATATTTGCAATTTTTTTTCTCTTGACCTCAATAAAAAAAAATTCAAAAGTACCAGGACCTCACAATAAAATACTTGCCAACCCCTGGTATAGACCAAATTTTGAAATGTTTGAACTGTAACCTATTGAAGTTTCTTAAAAGAAACTAAAGGTTGAAGTTTCTTCAAAGAAACTAAAGATTGAAGTTTCTTAAAAGAAACTAAAGATTGAAGTTTCTTAAAAGAAACTAAAGATTGAAGTTTCTTAAAAGAAACTAAAGATTGAAGTTTCTTAAAACAAACTAAAGATTGAAGTTACTTAAAAGAAACTAAAGACTGAAGTTGCTTAAAAGAAAAAAGTTGCACACTAGACAGCTTTTTTAAATTGTATTATTATAAGATACTATATTATCTAGATACGTCATCTCCTTCACAATCTTCTTCTGCAATTAATCGTTTCTGGTGATGGCTTGAAAAATCCTGAGATGTATCTGGATAATGCGCGCATCTACATACATAATCTCCAAAGATGAATCCAGATACGCGCATTATCCCGATACATCTGAGAATTCAATAAGCCATAACTGGAAACGAATAATTGCAGAGAAAAAATCATTTCATATGGAATTTTTGGTTCATTCTTGAACCTATACATTTTTTTCAATTCTGTAATAATGTTCTGCTTATTTTTAAAATTTGACTCCTCCATCAGTCATCTATACCCGATTTCTCCTATTTTGTTGAACTTCATTCAAATTTTCTTTCAAGTGAACGGACAAAAATGGCCGCAATGATTGGAAATTCCGTAACGTGAAGTTAGGCTATACCGGCGAACGTTAGCCCACATTAGCAGCCCTGCCACGCAGCCGCAACCAAGGATGCGTTCGACTTGGGCGCTTACAGCGCTCACGTTTATCAGCGGTAGCGCGATCCTGTAACTTAGCGACTTATTCCGTTGTCGATAAATAGTAACAGCCAATCGCATGGACGATTACAGGAGAAAGGGCGTCTCTCATTGGCTCTTGCAAGCTAACAATAACGAAAAGTGTCACTACGAGTTACAGAATCGTGCTACTGTGGCACGTTCGAGTTGATCATCAACGGAAGAGACAGTACTCGTCGATACCAGTCAAGACTCTGAACAAGAAGGTCGACTAGACAAAATAGCCATCGAGCATAACATTGCTTATATCAGGCGTCTTCGATATTTACAATTCCAAAGAAAACTTGTATTCAACATCATTCACCACCAACGAATTGTTGATTGTTTATTTAAATATATTTCGAATTAATAACCAAAAATAATCACCTACTGCCATTCTCCAATTCGGTAGCGAATTTTTTCATTGTCGATAAATCATTGCCTTTCGTTATCGTTACCTCGCGACAGCCGGTCGCGAGGTAACGATAACGAAAACTTTCGCTACGATTTAAAGAATCGGCCTACAAGTAGAAATTTCCAGATAGTTGTCCAGAAATTAACTAATTGGGTACGAAATGTCTTATAAGTTATCATGTGTCTTACAAGTTCTCTTTTTGGATGGTTAGCTTCAAGGTGACCTTCGAACGGACATTTGGTACCCGTTTAGCAGACTCTTGGCGAACTTTTTGAAAAATACTACTCAGGTATTTAAATGAGGGATCTGTGCGAAAGACCGTGCAAGCGACTCACCCCCTACACTATTGCCCCAAGCAAGTAGCGTTATGCCGAGCATGGCATCCGAAATTCCACTTGCATATCCGACACACTCGAGAACCGCCATCACCTCGCTCGCGATAACGTACACGACGAGCATAGCCGACACGAATCCGAGAAATGCAAAAGCCTTTTTCCCATTGTCATTAGTTCTTGTTAGATAAGCATTGGCGTAGCCAGCACTTTTTTCTAGAGGCGGGAGGAAGCAGGAAGGGCCGGCCTGACGGAGTCGTTTTGTTCACAATCATTTTTTTTTTCAAATAAAATTTACATAATAGTCAATAATCACGTAAGATACATGAAATATGAAACCTGCTTTAATCACACTTTCACGATAACAATATCAAATTCTTGCAATACCTTAAAAAATAACTATTTTTTTATCATTCTTCAATCTAGTCACCAGTCTTTCAACTTTACTTTCAGTAGGTACTCAATCAAGGTATTCCTTCTGCGCAAGGCCGTATTTTGTGAGCACATAAGTAGGGCCTTTTTTAGAATAATTAGTAAATTACAGTGGCGCTTGATAAAAATAAGTTACAATTAATTATTATACCCAACGATTAACTGGAATAAAAAGTTTCGCATAAATTCCGTAGATCTAGGACCGATTCCACAACACTCAGTTGACAGAGTTAACCATTTAAGGGCGAATGGTTCAATCAAAACCTAGTTTACCACAATAAATTCGGGTTAAATCGGTTAACCGAGAATTGCGGAACTGGGCCTAAGACATTTTTACATTATCTCTGAAAAGCTGCGGCTAGGAAAATTCTTTTGCTAGTCACATTTTTCTAAGTTTTATCATTAATATTTTCTTTAAACATTCGGCGACAACCTGTTTTTATTGTCGCTACGGAATCTTAAGAACTTTTACATGCGTAGAGCAGTTTGTATCAAACATCCAAAGTAATTAAGTATATAAATTATTAGATAGAACTGTGGCCAGCACTTCATCTACGTAAAGTACCCTGTAAATTAGACGATTTTTAAAGTTGTAATTTCGTGTTAGAAGTTCGGTAACTTAGCTTGAATCTTTACCGGTATACTGGGACGAATTTTTACTTCCTTGTATGCGAAAATCAGTTAATTATTAAATATTCGGATTCATGAAAGAAATACCTTAATTAAGGTATGACTGGATGGACCGGCGGATATTAAAAAATCGCCAAAATTCTTGAAAATTTGAAGAATGAATTAAATTTATAATTGAGACATTTTTTTTTGTCGGACAGTTGAAACAGATGTACAGTCACTGACAAAACTTCAGTCAACCACACGCCAATATAGTCGAATTTGACTTCAATTATTATTAAAAGTTAAAAATTAACATTTCCAAGTGTTTATTTATTATTAAATTAGCTATTTGTAAGGCTAAATATGAACGACATGACCTAGACTTGTAAATTATAGAAACACGATTCGCCCATTTTGGACTAACTTTTTGCTCGACGTTCCACCCCGTTATACCTTAAATCAAATGAATCATCCCTTCATTCGGGAGCGGCATGCCCTCTAATGCCCCCCCCCCCCCCCCCCCCGCTTTGGCTACACCAATGAATAATAATATGTTCCAGCTGATCTCATCGAAGTACTTACGTTGTGATATTTGGGATACCGGTCAGGCTCAGTTTTAATAAAAACGAAAATAGCCAACGCGAGACCGAGGATGAAAAAGATTAGAGCAATCGGCACCGGACCGATATGCCTGTGCGATACTAGATCCGTTGTTTGCATGTAAAAATATCATATGAGAGAAAAGAATGTCATGCTCACGAAAAGTTTCGTCAATGTGAGCCATATAATATGCAAAATTACCTTGTAATTTAACGAGAGCAGCAAGCGGCGTGACGACGATTTGAAGGCAATTCAACAATTTCGACCACCCCCTTTTCTCCGCAGTCTCGTTGACAACGGGAATTAAGCACTGAAGAATAAACGTGACCGGTGCTCGTAGAACGAGAATCGTTTTAACGTATATACTTCCGTTCTTCCAATCTTGGGCGTTTATCGGATTGATATCGTAAAGAAATTCCCAAAAGAGTCCTGTTGGGCGACGACTTGGACGCGAAGTAGCGTCAACCTCGTCGTTTGATCGTCCTGCCGTTGTGGTTTCCATCGCAGCACCTTCCATTCTTCGTCGCATCGCCAATTCCGTGGCTATCGCTACATCTAACAAGTCATATCACTTTGGCGTTACGAATGATTTTCCTGAATTGTATCTAAAGACTCAGCGATCCACCTGTTGGCGAGTACGCCAAAACGATTTACACGATAAACAAGTACAGGGATATCATCGTACCGAGCTTAGCACGAAGACTGTAAGCGCGGGGTCGGAGAGTAAGTGCTTCACGTGAACGGTCATCGGACCTTGTGTGAGCCGTTCTATAAGCGACGTAAGTTTTCAGAAGCTCCGGATCTTGCAAACGTGGAATTCTGCCTGCAACATACGTTATTCCCATTCATTTTTTCGTTACATATACCACAGGGGTGGCCAAAATTTTGAAGTGTACGGTCGACAATACGATTCAAAATATCCCTGGCGGTCTACCACCAGCAACAAACCCAAACAAAACTTGGTTTGTTTAAACCCAAACAAGCCCAAAAATATTTATTCAATGAAACATTTATAAAATAGTTTTACAGACCGTTTTACAGACTCTAGGCGGTCGACGCTATGGCCACCTTTGATATACGAGGTGTGTAAATTAAGTGATGAGACTGGCAACGTAGCGTTCGATTTGGCAACACTTGGGACGCGAGAGCACAAAACGTTCTGAATGACGATCTGCACGCACAAGATCCCGGATTCTGTCGACATTTTCATCGGTTGTTGAAGATGAAGGGCCTTCCGCTGCGTGGTTCATCTTCAATCGATTCTCTTCCTTCTGAAAATGCCTTAAACCACCGAAAAACCTGGGCCCTTAACAATACATTGTCTCCATAGGCCTGCTGAAGTTTTGCAAAAGTTTCCGTTGCACTGTGCCCAAGTCTGAAGCAAAACTTGTTAGCACGCTGTTGCTCGGAATTGGTGTCACTCATTTTTAGAACGCACTAGAAAAAACTGTTTAACGAAAATAAAATCACTACGGACAACCAAATGACTCTAGCGAGTTAAAACTCGTACTGAAGGCGTATCACATATTCATCTGCCGCCCCTCAAAGTCTCGCGTCCCAAGGGTTGCCCGATCGAACGCTAATTTGCCAGTCTCATTACTTAATTTACACACCTTCTATGTATAATGTAACATTGCGAATATCGAGACTATCCGAGAAAGTGTGGTAGGCGGACCAGCGTAGCTCAGTGGTCAGAGTAGTCGACAGGCAATCGAAAAATCCCGTGTTTGTTTGGGTTTGTTTGAATCCCGGCCCAGAAGCGCCCCCGCATTTTTTCGGTCAGTCCTCTAGAGTTTAATGTCTAAAGTAAGGGTGTAAACTACTGTTTACATTAATTTATTTATCACAATCGTATTTTCTATGTTTAAAATGTACCCGCTGATTAAAAATATTCCTATAAACTAGGATTTAGTGTTTTCTCGTCTTAAGGACAAACTACCCTCTCGGAGTTTCTTTCCATTCACAGTTTGAGGGGTGGTCCCCCCTTAGAAACGTTTTTCCGCTGATAAAAAAAAAATTCGTATCCAATAGTTTTCAATGCACGGAGAGAATTAAAAAGTAATTTTTGTCGTGAATTTCACGGTAAAAATTACCGTGATATATTTCAATGCGGTGACAAATGAGAAAAGCATAATAATTCGTATGCGCCAAGTGTTTTTTAACTCACGTTACGGAAAATTTCAAATACGTAGCTAAAATTTTACTATACAAGAAGGGTAGCGCGCACGATAATTTTTACCGAGAGCACAATACATTTTCCTATAACACTCATTAAATTTTATAATAAATCTTAAAATAACTGTTATAAAGACGATACTTTTTTATAGACATTTTTGAAAGACATAAAATAATAAAATGCACAGTAAAATTTCGCTGATATTATATATTTTTTAAATTTAAGTTTTGCGTATTTTCTTACACATGAAAATTTACTAGAAAATCTGGTAAAATGTTCTATCTGAAGAAGAAATTTTATTTTATTTTCGTGAAAGTCTGTATTTTACTCAGTAATAATAAGCGAAGTTTCAGGGGTGTCGTCTGGTTACCGTTACTGCACGGTAATTTTTAACATTTAATTCTCTCCGTGTGCTTTATCACATATATGAGTTTCAACGAAATCGAAGGCGGACACTTAAGTGATGTTCCTTGTAAGTTGCGCAGTGTGCAAGTACGGCAAAGTAGAAAAATTCTGGGTGGCGTTAAATCTCGTTATTAAATTAAGAAATTGGTTTTAACGACACCTGCTATTTTTTTTTTTTTGCTAAATTATAGTACTTCGCGTTTTTATCGACAATTCATATTCTTTATTTACTTCAAATATGAATCAACTTCCGTCCATTCACTGGTCGATTTACCCCATTGCATTTCCCAATGTAAACAATTCATAGATTATCAGCTACATTATATATTTCTTATAAACGCAGATGTAACATACCTTTTTGATTCTCCTCTTTATTCTCGTAAAACTGCATAGCAACCACAATGACGATAAAAAGTATGTAACAGAGGATGAGACCTGTTGGTATCGAAATGAACATTATCTTTAAACGTTAGGCAAATATTAAAGACCTCGGCACAATCGATTGTTGGGAAAATGAATTGATTCGTCAATTCTTTAATATCGTAAAATAATCGAGTATGCAAATGTCGCGAAGTAAGGAAACATTCGCGCACTCAGAGCTTCCCAGAGATGAATAATTTCGTCCTCGCTCACGTAGCATATCCAGCATACGGCAATTATGTAGAAGCAGCAGTCCCTCGTGAATGCGTTGAAGGGAATGCGAAAGGGCGATACAAGAACTACGGAGCCCGCTATTACGGCGGTTACGAATACTCCGGCTCCTATCAACTCGGTGAACATTATAACCATTTCATCCTCTTCGGAGACCAGTGACGTAAATATGTCGGGTGCACCATTTCCAAATGCCAATATTGTAACGCCCGCAATATTTTCCGACAAACGCAGCACTCCGGCTATCACGCTCAGCGAAGGGCAAAAACTGTTTTTTTTTTTTTTTTTTCATCATCAATATAGAATTCTTCATCTTCTTAGGTGTCTAATAATTACGTCAGCCTACTTTGTCGGGTATATACAGGGTGACAATTATAATGTGATCACCTTTTTTTTTTTTAAATGTTTGTTTGCGTCATTATCTTTGTTTCCTGTGCAATTTATTTTTCTCACATAGGAGCTACATTTTTTTTCGAAGATGCCTCGAAAAACTATTTAAAAAGTGCACCTCAACTGTTCCAAAATAGCCGCGCAAACATTTTGAAAAATGGATGGTCGCATTATAATTGTCACCCGGCATATATATACCGTCATCATTCTTTCGACAACTGTTTTCTCGTATCATTAAAATTTCCTAGATTCCTATTTTCTTGCCAGCATAACATTTTACGTTATACAGTGAAACCTCGTTTATACGTTTTTATCATTGATACGTTCAATTTCTCTGGCCCCGGCAGATACCTCTCATAAAGAATTTAATGAAGTTTCATTTCTACGTTTTTCACTTATACGTTTTCCGCGCTTATACGTTATTAATGTTATTTCCCAGTGTGTGTTTCGAGGTTTGTTTTTTTCTTAGCTATACATTAATCAGTGTTCTGTGACACAACAAAAAAAAAAACAGACAAGTATAAAACAATTTTTGCGAGTCATAAGTTAACTTTTTTAGCGAATTTTTGTCGCGATATTTGGCGCTAGCGTCGCTAGACATTGCTTAATTTAACCCTTCGTGGTCACCCTGGATCTTACCATCTTACCTGGAGTTTGAAGTATCCTCAATACCATAAAATTTACCCTCTTCGCATGTCGGAATAAATACCTTTTTTGGAACGCGCACTCGGCTACTATTTTTTCCCAAAAGTAACATATCTAAGGAGTATCACGTCCAAATTTTAAGTAAAAATGTTGAAAATTCACTGAACTATGATGTTTTGAGCGAAAAAGTGTCTTTTTTGTGTTTTCACCTCTTTATGAATTTTTTTTTTTAACATGTCGCCATGTTATTTCTTATAAATAAATTTTTCGTACATCATCTAGAAAGTTCAAAGCATATTCCGTAATTTTTTGAACCACTCCGGACGGATAGTTTGGTCACAATACTTTTTTGAAAACTGACTGGCTAGAGTCGACCCAAGTGTGACCACCGTGATTGAATTTGGAAGTTTGGCCACGAAGGGTTAAATCGCTATATCTCTGAAACTAGACGGTCAAAATTCATGATTTTGTTTTACCCACTTCGTCATACGTTCCTCTGTAATTGAGAAAAAAAAAATCTTTCGAAAAGTTTCGAAGTTATTGCGTGAAATGTGAAATTTTCTACTGCTCCCCATAAGAACACGTGTAAAACCGTGCAACCTTTGATTGTCAATATCTCGAATACACAACGGTGAATGCTTTTGAAATTTTGCAGATAATCACTCAATAGTGTCCTGAATGAGTCCTCAAAATAAAATTAGAAAATCTATACTAAAACGCCTTAGCGAGACTACTACCTTAAATAACCGATTAATCAACAAGACTCACAAATTGTCGGCGGTCGTGCCAAGTATCAGAAAAAGATACAACAGCCAAAGAAAGAGTAGAAAAAGGCCCAGCGGAAAAGTGGAACTGTCGGGAAAAGTGCAGAATAAAAAACGGCCGTATTGTAATACGGAGTCCGTACGACAGTTCGGCTGGTTCTTGACCCATTCGCAACGTTTCTCACGCTCAATGTACCATACGTAAGAACAATCATCCTGCAACAACAAAACAAATCAGGCTTTGAGCTACTCTAAGCGTCAAAACGTGATTCGAAGGCAGAGCTCCTAAAATTTAAACATATACATTTTACCTCTCTGATGTGAAAGCCTCCATATTTTGGGATTGCTGTCAATGCCTGATCCATGTTCCTCGCTCTCTTGTCCGAAACACACACACACACACATCGCGTTGCAGCTCGACTCTCATTTCTTTTCCCATATAAATCCATTACGCATACACGAATAATTTTTATCGTTAACATTAAGTAATAATGATTTTTATTAACTTATTAATTCTCACATACAATAGTATTATGCGTGAACAATCAAATATTTTATAAACAAAATTTACAAAATAAGATTCGAGTCTTTACAACTAAAAGCTACTAGTAGTATTAGTTACGGATCACATAGCTTTTATACTTGTATATAGTATATTTATTTATTTATTTTTTCGGCACGCGCGACACGTTAAATCGCGCTCGCAAAAATCCGATACTATTCTTTCATTTTATGCTCTCTACTGTCGTTCCCTCTCATCAAAATTTAGTCTACCATCCGTGTCGTCTCGATCAGCACGTAATTTATATATATATATATATATATATATATATATATATATATATATATATATATAAATTACGTGCTGATCAAGATAACACGAATTGTGTTCCAAGTAATCGAGCAGGCGATGATATACCAAGGGAAGGGTTATAAGGATGAATCAGGGAATTATTTAATTTTTTTTTTCATGCTACATACTAGTAATAATTAATAGTATAATACATTCATAAAAATTCAACTTCTCTATGTGTAAATATAAAATTATCATCTCTTAATTGTTACACCGCTGACAGTTGATATAATATGTATAATTGCGTATCGTGAAACGATTCGCTCGTTGAATATATGTACGTCTCTTTTACCAATGCATCGCGCCATCAACTCAATCATTATATATATATATATATATAGATATATATATAATTTTTTTTGCTATGAAGTGTGGATATTGGCTCATTCCCGAGTCAATTTGTTGTTGCTCTTTTTTTACTTAATTACTTTCGAAATAAATTCGAAGGAAACAGAATTTATCATCCATGTATATCTCTATACAAATACATACACGCAATACGTAATTTTATATATATATATGTGTATATATATATATATATATATATATATATATATATATATATATATATATACGGGCGAAATTATTGTAAACTATAAAAATCAAGTGTAATGAAGAGAACGTATGTAGGCCAAGCACCGTGAAGTGACCCATATTACAAGTTCACGTAAAATTTTAATCACGGTCCTTTGGTAGAATTTTTTTATCTTAAAATCCCCGAAGCTGTACTAATTTGCATTAATAATTAGGAAGCATGGTCAATAAAATAGTCGTTTGATGGAGCGAAAGTCAACTGAAACCTTTGTTTTTGGCCCAACTCGCACAAGCCCTGTACGACTAAACACGATTTTTTTTTTTTTTTGATTCGAGTGTGTATATATATTTGTTTAAATATTATTTTGTTATGGTACGTGGGAGCATATGGCGTCGCTTTCAAAATCGGTAAATGTCACTCCCCGATTGTAACGCTGTAGTTATAATCTCGGCTTCGTTGATGCTGGGCCCGGGTCCAACGGATGATACTTTTGATGCACGCTATTCATATATATATCGTTTATTGTCCGTCATTCATCATACACGTGTACCTTATCTTCCTCTTATATTTATCCAACCTATACCTGCCACCCTCATCATCTTTCTCACTGACTACTTTCTCTCTCTCACTCTCTCTCTCTTTCTCTCTCTGTCTTCTTCTGTGTGTTTTTTTTGTCTACTAATAGTGATAGTGTACAATTGGTGACCGTTAACTTCATCGTTGCTGTCCGTAATTAAAAATCATGGGAATATAGTGGAAATCACCGCATAGCACTGAAAAAAAAAGCAATTCTTCGTTAATTTATTTTTTTCCATAAACGATTCATCATTCAATATTTTATGGTTGAACTGCCGGTATATGTAAGTGCGTTTGCCTGTTTCGTACATCGTAAATTTATGACTTCTTAACAGCTCGTCTGGAATAATTTTCTGAATAATTCTATCCAGAAAAATAACTCTGCTAAAACAGTTCTCTCAACAAACAAAAAAAAACTAGTTTTCCGGATAACACTAACAATAGCGAAATCATAATTTCGAACAGAATACAGCGTCTTTGGATGATCTCTCCCATCTTGAATCTTTACCGAAGGAAAACCTCTACCAGAGAACATCTTCTCAGCGCATAAAGTACACATTGCGCGTCAAATCAATAATCAATCGATCGTGTTCTATCAAGCAATTCTTGTACGTTTGTAAAATTTATGTTGAAAACGGGCCTAAGGACTTGTGTGACGAGATGAGATGAATTTACAGTTTTTTTAATGCCAAACATCGATTTAGCTAGGTCTCGCCTTTGAAAAATCTCACTCAAGATGTTAAATAAACAGATTGACGTTTACGAACTTATAATTTACTAATAATACAATTAATGTATCTCTGACTCGTCTTACATTATCAATCTTGATGATTTTGACTTAGAATTTCAATCTTTGGATATAACATCGCAAAATATACATTTTTCACGCCCTCGTCCCTCATTGAACAAGCATATTTAAAAAAATTCTTAACATTTGTCCATAGATGGAGTAATCTCATTCGATAGAGTTCTCGTTAGAGCATTGCATCCTAGGAGATTTGTCCGCGAATGAATTTTCAAGTATGATCAATTTTTTTCACTCTATTGCGCCATAAGCCTCACAAAGAAAAGTTTTTTTTACAAATTATCATTCCGTTTCTCAAGATTTTTATCATCAAATAGAAATGTAACGAGCAGCTATATCTTAGAGTAGCCAGCAAATTTATACAATTACAAATACCGTATGCCCTTCGTATAAAATACATATCAACAAATAATATACAGAAAATAAATAAACGAAGATAAGCTGTCTTCAATAAACGCGATGCACCACTTCTCTCTCTCTCTCTCTCTCTCTCTCTCTCTCTCTTTCTTTTTCTGTCAAGGAGCGTTATCATTTGCCGAATTGTCAAACATCAATTCCCAATGCTACTTTCTTCAAAAATAAAAAATATATATAATTTCGTCGTAGATCCTAATGTATGTGTGTGCACCTGATGAGCCATTTTGGTAGTTAGACAGTAAGTAGGCCTCACCTTGAATGATCCTTAACCTTGCAGTATTTTGTTCTTTAGGTGATTTCTAATAACTTTTCTTTTATACTAAAGCGCGGAAACGATTCGTTCATTGCTTTTTTTAATGTTAGAAGTATTATACATGATGCGGCGTTTCGCGTACAATACTTTCCAATTTTGTGTGGTATCACATATTTTCACACCCAAAACATCGAGTGTTTGTGGCATGACATATGTGGTAGTATCCCAAATTACGGACACAGAACAAAATATCATAATGCCTATTTAGCCGAATTTTTTGTTTAAAGACAGATTTTTGTATTCACAACGCATACGTGCGTTTTTCAAAGAAATTGCAGTGATGGTTTCTATTGCCATTGACGGTTATCTTCTATACATATAAAACAGTTCCGTGACTGATTGACTGACTGACATATAGACAACACACAGTCTAAACCGGTGAAGATAGAAACATGAAATTTGGACGTTCTTTAGATTGTGCAGAGGTGCACTAAGAAAGGATTTTTCGAAAATCAATTTGAAGGGGGTGAAATGGGGTGTAAAACTTTCTATGGAAAATTTTATTCCTTGCGTGTATCAACTTGAAACTTGGTATAAATACTCTTCACGACAAATAATAAAACGCATATTTTAGGATTACAGTAGAGCGTCGATTATCCGAACGTCAGTTATTCGAAACGTCAATTATCCGAATGGCGATTTGGTTTATCCGAAACGTCAATTATCCGAATGGCGATTTGGGTTATCCAAAATATCAATTATCTAAACAATAATTTTGTTAATCCGTTATTCGAACGATTACGCCCGATATATAACGGCAATAGAGTGGTACGAAACGAAGCTTGAATGTTGTTCAGTGCAACTTCTTCTAAAACGATCGCGAGATTTGGCAGCAAAGAAACGAGATTCTGTTGTGAAGCAGAAGAAAATCATCGACTTTTTCAAAAATAAATCGATAAAAACTCAAAGATGTACGAATGTTGATTATTTTTTTTATAGATTTTTAACTTTGTTCCATATCATTAAATTATACAATGGTCATTTGCAATTCACCAAAAATGTACTTGTATTATTAACATATTAATGTTCATTGTATTTTTAAACATATATATTTTATCACATTAAAAGAATCAACGTTTTTTTTCGCCCACGAAATATTGCTCTTCGGTTATCCGAATTTTCGATTATCCGAACGGCGCCCGGTCCCAATTGATTCGGATAATTGACGCTGTACTATATTACTTTTTCTTTAATTACCAAACCTTACCTCAGTCGGTCGGTTTACCACCCTGCCTGAGAAATATCACACTCTACCTTCCTTCTTTGTTTCTTACGACTTTTCTCTCTTTATCTCCTTTCTGGATCAAATCCTCAAGACCACACGGGCGAAAGCTAGTTGTTCAATAAATCGACTATTTAAACAAACCAGCATTTATTTTTTCGGTTTATTTTTAGTTGTGTGCGTGTGGGTTTTATCAATAATGGTTATTTTACTCAACATACACTATGATGTTTATTCTTTCATCCAACCTTGTAACAGTCTAAAGCATCATGAAGGAATCGCCCCCGCATATATATATATAAACTTGATCTGGATGACCTCCTCTCCAACATACTTCAAGGTCAAGGTAATCCGAAGTGAGGCCTACTTCCTGTATAATTACCGACATTTTAACAAATGATTAACTCGTACATCCGAGTGGAAAACTCGACCCAATGTCGATGAGCTCTACTGTTATAATATTATGATGTAGGCCTTTATCTGTACGTGTATGTGTATGTGTGTGTATGTATGTACGGCTTGCGTGCATATGCCGTGGTAACGGATGGAAAAATATGGAAAACATCAATAGCCCACAGTACGCATTTACAGTTTTTTTTTTTTTGCGTTTAGAATAATTGTGCGCGGAAAATACGGATTCCAAGTGTGATTTATATTAATCTCGTTGGAAGTGACGTGTCGTCGTCGGTCTGTAATCCGTCAATAATGATAATGAAAATTATAATGATATATATTCGAACAATCGTATTTTTCACGCACAAGTGAAACCGTCGCGTCCCGGTGAGCAAAAGGAACTATTCCAGTCGTGCCCGTACACTTCTTACGGCGAGGTTTTGCGATGCTCAAGAGAGGGTCTCACCTGGCAGGCATCTTCATTCAGTATTTGTATAATCGTTTGAAAGCATGTTATCTTTTGCATTTTGATTTTTGATTTTTCAGCAATTTAATTTTTCGACAAGGATCAAGGGAAATCAGCTCGTAACATCATCCAGTATTCCGTAGTCAATGATCATCTGCATTGTTTTCTGAAGGGTCTAGCAGTGGGAGGAGATTCGGTTGAACGAACGAGTTGTTTGCTTGATGTGCGTCTGGAAGTCTGGTCGGTGCTGATGTCACGATTTCTCAGTGAGCCACTGATACCGGTACTGCTGATCGGTGCTGCCTTCGTTAGGATCCTTGTGCTTGCCTTTTTCACAATTTTCCTTGTTTTACCCGAAAGACACCGACGTCGCCCCCCCGATGCTTTCTCGCTATATCTGTCTAGTTCCATCATTGCCTCTTGAATCGCATTTTCCAATTGCATGTTCAATTTACGACTTCTATAAAAGACAGGGCAATTTTTTGTCATTCACATAATTATTTGGTGTCGAAAGATTTAACGAGTATTGTAGCTTATTACAATATATGAAAATGTAATTTCTCTCTCTCTCTCTCTCCCTCTCTGTCTCCACTTACGTACTTGACATTATAGGTCTTTAATTAGAAGAACGATAATGCCTAATTATGATTTGTATCACGAGACCAGAGGCCTCAAGGCTTTATCGAGGCATATTTAATAAATAATCAATCAATCTCTTCCTTTCTCTCTCGCTTTTTCCTCCGCCCTTTTTTTTTGTAAAATATACATGTGCCGTGCATGCGTGCGTACGCGTATACATACAATACACACACACACTGCTCCTACGACAACTTAATATTTACATATAAGAGACAACATTCGTCGATAGCGAGAACATATCAGGGATTGTAATCATTCGTGAGTTCATTTGTTCTGGTAATAAACTTGTCGAGAAGGGTGATACAAAACTGTGCTAGAGCTTGTTGTTACTGCGTGTAAGGTGGGTTTATTGCCAAGCAGCGTGTATTATTCGTGAGATGGTACAAATTAAATGCGAAATATAATTGTGACACCTAGTAAAGACAATATACATATAGTTAATACCCAAGCGGATCGATAAAACGGCACCCGATTTAGAAAATATTAAGCTTTTAGTTAGCCATATCGATACAGGCGTTACCTATGCTCCCTTGCCATGTTCCTGAT
Organism: Ophion ventricosus; assembly: GCA_963932345.1. NCBI lineage: Eukaryota > Metazoa > Arthropoda > Insecta > Hymenoptera > Ichneumonidae > Ophion > Ophion ventricosus. The sequence continues at coordinate 4,611,831 of OZ010719.1, read as the reverse complement.
GTAAACGCGCCACCCAACCAACTTACGGCACAATCAGAGCAGAATATTCAGAAACTCTCTACCGGACTAAACGAATGCCTGTCCGTTTTACCCGGTAAAGAATTCCTGAAATCGAATAGACATCAAACCACTGATAACTAACGGCTCGCGAATTTTCAACAGTGCTTTCGTGGCATGACGTAAGTTAACGCGAAAATCTCGTCTACGTAAACAGGGTATTCACTGACCTGAAAAGTCATGAAAAGTCTTAAATGTCATGAAATTACACTCGACCCTGAAAGTCATGAAATGTCATGGAAAACCTCCAGTCTACCTCATTTTTTTAAGATCTCTGCAACGCTCATCATCATGGCCGATTTTTGTATTAATTTATTCAAAATAATTTCAAATTTTCGCGAATTTGCGACAGTCTATGGTATTAGCAAGAAAAAGGTAGTAGAAAAAAACTGATTCGTTATCTCAACATATTAGTTTTTCTTCGTTATTCGTATAAAGCGACTAAATTATATGACTCGAAGTTCCTAAATGTATGAAATATTTTTCCAAATGTTCCCAAAATATATTTCTTTACAGCAAACTTGAAATGATGTTCGATCTCACATTTTTTTACTACACACGGAATTGTACAGTTCGGTGACTTTTTCGTTTATTTCGTATACTTTTTATTGGCATGCAACACACATCTGTTTCAAAGAGCAGCATATAAATATAAACATTTAGAAAATTAGTCGCACTAAAGAATTATAAACTATACTTCTATACCAGAAAGTTATACTAAAAGTCATGAAAAAAGCATTATTCCTTGCCTTAAAAATCCTTAAATGTCATGAATTTTCAGTTCTGATAAAAATTAAACACCCTGGTAAAACACTAGCGATTAGAATACGATACTGGAGTAACTCGTAGAGAATTTATCAACACAGCTGATGAAGATTGACTATCGAGAACTTGCGACATTGACTCTAGCACTTTTGCAATCGCCTCTCCACGATTGAGACCCATCATTTATTATACACTTCTCAAGCCAATCTTGTTGTCCTAGTATTTTGACCATTATCGGTTTTAGATACATCTGCTGTAAGAACGGTAGTCTTCGACGTCATTATCACTGACCGAATTGTCCATACGTATCTGTATAGAGGGGTCATCTGTACCGCAAGGTACTGTGCTCTTCGCTACTGGCTCGACCTGTAAATGGTCGATTGAAATCATGGTCGAGGACATGACACTCGTTTAGTAAAGCTCTTTTTCGTAGTTATCGATCTCGACGACGAGATAATGGTTTAAACATTCACACATGGTTCAAAACTAACTAAACTTTCTGTAGTAAAGTCTCGAGACATTGCCTGACTTTGAGCCCCGACTACGATGATGTGAAACAGGTGCGGGGGAGATAACAACGGTGACTCTGAAGGAAGAAGGGAGAAGGTGTTTCACGTCAGACGATCGAAGTCGTGACGATTAGCCGCTAAAACTAAACACTTGAATCCCAGCGAATCTAATGGCTTTGATCAGAGCTACAAAGCTGTCTTCGCTAAATCGAATATTTGCCACCGCTAAATCGTGTCTTTCCAGACCTTTGTTGAACTATGCTTTCAATTTTAATCACGCGTTAAAGTTAGGAAGAAAATTATTTATAAAACAAAAGAATGAAGAACCGTTTACCACGTCGTAAGAAAAAAAAAGAGTAAAAGCTGCAGCAATTCGTTAGGCTGTTAGGTCGATTGTAATATGTAACGCAACGCTATTGTACTTGAGCTATGTACTGGCATATAACCAAATTCCCATGCGATATACATATCATGACAATATGTAAAGTTTGTTACAATCTATACATATAAAACGGTTTCGTGACTGACTGACCGACTGACATATAGACAACGCACAGCCTAAACCGCTGAAGATAGAAACAAGAAATGTTGACTAAATGCTCTTTAGACAGTGTAGAGGTGCACTAAATAAGCATTTTTCGAAAATCAACTCTTAAGGGGGCGTAATGGGGTGTAAAAGTTTCTATGGAAAATTGTATTCCTTGCGTGTATCAACTTGAAACTTGGTATGAATATTCTCCAAAACAAATAATAAAACGCATGTTTTAGGATTTTTTGAAACAATCTCTAATTAGGCGTGCAACGGGGTGTTGAAGTTTGTATGGGAAATTCGAATTGTGTGCTTTTATCTCAATGAAATTCGGAAGATATGTTCTTTGAAGGGCGTAAAGGTACACTAAGAAAGGATTAGCTTCTCGCATGATCAACTATATGTGGGCTGTTCAAGAGTATCGAGTGCCCAAAACTTGAATGTGCTTGCCGAAGACCATAAATCGTACAATTTTGTCTACAAAACTATATTGCAAAGCCATATAGTTCTGTAAACAACAATAACATTGTATTATACTGGAGCTGAAGGTTGGCACTTTTATACTACTATTTCGTTAAGGTAGTAATCTCGCCAAGGCATTTTTCTATAGATTTTTTTTTTCATTTTGAGGCCTCATTCAGGACACTATTAAATGATTACCAGCAAAATTTTAAAAGGATTCACCGTTCCGTTTTCGAGATATTGGCAATCAAAGATTTCATCGTTTTACACGTGTTCTTATGGGGAGCAGTGGAAAATATTACATTTCACGCAATAACTACGAAACTTTTCTACAGATAAAAAAAAATTCACAATTACAGAGGAACATATGACGAAGTGGGTAAACAAAAATCATGAATTTTGACCGTCTAGTTTCAGAGATATAGCGATTTAGATTAAGCAACGTCTAGGCGACGCTAGCACCACGAAACCACTGGAGCAGACTGGAACTAGATTACAGTACTGTGTGCATATCCGTATACGCAGAGTATCTACGTGTTACTAGCCGGAATGGATAGTCTGACACAAAAGTGAGGATTAGATAAACATTATATTTGGTGTTTTTATCATTACTTTATAAGTTTTTACATCCCGATAAGATGTACAAGCTACATTATAAGGATATTTCGCAATAGTTCGAAGCGATTGAGCGGAGAATCAACTTTTCAACTTGACTGTGGCGAAACTACTACCTTAATTACCAACCCTTATCTCAGTCAGTCAGTTTACCCCACCGTGTCTGAGAATTATGACACTCTGCCTTCTCTCTTTATTTCTTATTTTTTTTCTCTTTGTTTATCTCCTCTCTGGATCAAATCCTAAAGTCCACGTGGTCGAAGTCTTGGCCAAATGCTACTACATAAAATTAGTCCCTAACGCAATTGCAGTTCGTCAGTCATTCGCCAATTTGGTTTTATTTCATGTGTTTCGATTTCGTTTATTGGTACGCGCGCGATATATTCAATACGAGTACGTTACACGCGTGTTAGACACACGCAAGCATATTTTAGTTCGAATTCGTGAAAGTTTGGCGTGAATAGTTAGTAGTACGTTCGTGATATAGCTCGTTAAGAGAAAGTTACGGTTGTGCTAAAATTGATGTTATGCAAAGGTGTGTGTTTACTGGGTAGTATTGCGACTCACTTCCTAACTCTTTTGCGCGCCCGGTGATGAGCTTCGAGGCCGTCGGATAGTGACTTGAGGGTCTTGATTTGGACATTGGTCAAGCCACTCGCAGCCCCAGCTCCGTACCATCGTACACCGACGGTCAAACTTCCGGGTGGTCCAACGGTTTCGACTTTGCCCGGCCAGGCCGAACTTCCTAGGGCTGCACCCCAAACGAGCTGTCCAACCTCGAGCTTCCAATTGTTTCCACCATCAACATCATCATCACCTTCCTCATCCTCATCCTCCTCCGCCTCCTCCTCTTCCTCTTCTTCTTCTTCTTCTTCTTCCTCATCAACCACGCCTGATGCTGATGAGCCAAATATAAGTAACTTTTAACCTTCGTTTCTCACGAAGAAGAAGAAGCAGCGGATCATCGGCTATCTCGCTCAATCCCTTTCCGTAAATTTGTAACGCAGTTACAAATCTATCCCCGATTAACGCTCCGCTATGCGCTCTCCTTCCCACAAGTATTCGTTATTCAACCTTTCATTGCCCTGCAGTAGTACAGGAATCGTAATTGCACATGTACAATATGTTTGACAAAAGCGTGTACGGATACAGTTTTTCTGGTAAGCGTTAAAGGGTAGATTCGAACGCGAGCAGGTAGCAGGACCCTTCCACCAAAATGCTTTGTATAGAAAGTGTCAGTTGTCGTCCGACCGTGGTCACAGACGAACCGCTACTTGAAACGCGTTTTTCTCGAAACTACTTTTTTCAACCTGATTGACATAAAATCTCGAATTCTATTCAACCGATTGACTTCAAATTTGATATGGACCTTCAGTATATATCCCTCTATCGTCTCTACCTCGGGAATTGCAAAATTATTAATATTACTATTTAAAAAGAATTGAAGACTGAATAGGGCGAAAAATTAACTTTTTCCGACAGACGCTATTTAATTTTTTTTTCTTTGTTACCCGCCACAATGACATTCTTATTGATAAAATAAATTGGTTTTATTTTTATTTCAGATTAATGGGAGCTTTGGAATCATGTCAATTGCCCAAACCTTCTTTTTCACGGCCATATTGACCACAACTTTTTCAATCTTTAATATTTGCTCAAACATTTTATTGCAAGTTCTCTAAACCAATAAAAAGATTACTAAATTTTGTTCCCATCAAGCTCGAAATGTAGACCTTTAGACTAGAATACTGTCTCGATAGTGGAAGCGATTGGACCATGAAGCATCACGGTTTATATCATATATTGTGTATGTGTGTGTACTTTTTTGCAATGCCTTCACCCAAATAATTTTTTAGTTTGGCCGTACACGCTCTTGTGAAACAGACTGTAAATATACACTTGCGATAGCAGTTGTGGTAGTAAGTAGTAAATAGCAGTAGTGGGACTATTAGCTGTGGTAGTAATAATAGTAACAGCAGCGTATCGCATTCACTCGGTACGTGTCGATCGTTTTTCATAAACGACCACTATTTCATACTCTTGTGCCACCAATAATGTGTATGTGTGTGTATGCGCGCGTGATTGTGTGTGCGTTAACCTGCCATTGGTGCGTTATGCCTACTGGAGCGACTGGAGCGAGCTGATAGCTCACATTACTGAAAAAAAAATTCAATGATCGCGCTTTTCCGTATAAATTTGAATCTTTAGGCTCCTTAGATTCGTACCGCAAATACTGCTAAGGGAGAAAGAGAGAGAAAGAGAGAGAGAGAGAGAGAGAGAGAGAGAGAGAGAAACAGAGGGCACTTTCTGAAAAGCTCAGTGTACATTGATGCTTCGAATATATAATTCTTCGGTTCTCATCGCTCGTAACGATGCAAAATCCATAACTGGATGACAAACAATAATTCTTGAAATATTCGAAAGTACATATCACACAACGAAGAATATTCTCACATCGCTACAGCATTTCTCAAGCAAAAACAATCACAATCAATGGACATTGGAAGGACACAAGCGCCCCTCGTGACATGCAGCATGCTTCAAAATGGATAAAACTTTGCCGACAGGGTAACAATATTTTTGGAAAAGCACACAAGTTTAACAAAAACAAAAGCGTGTATCTACTACAAAGCAATTACAGTCCCGATTAATTTTCACTATAGCCCAACGAAAAACACTTGATTTCTTTTCCGTATCAAGATATACATATCAAAATACTGACCATCCTGGTCTTCATGCAGAATCGGGTGCATGTCGTGTACGGAGGTGAGCTTTCGCTTGATTCCCCGGCTCTCGCACCTCCCCGTGCTCATCACACCCTCGGTTTGTTCCGATGTCTCCGAAGCATATATCTGCGTTAAAGACAACTCGATCATCTCAATACACAATTCTACAGCAGTTGCATGCCAGTTTTTTTGTTTTTTTATTTTTTTTCACCTACTCTCCTCCCACTCCCCAAATATACGACAATGAAAATTATTACACGCCACATTGTCGTACGTACGAAGTCCGATTATCGTGTATTATTCTATATATTTGCCGATGTATTATTATTATTAATACATAGGTTTACTGAACAATAATGTGATCGTACTTGGAACAGTATTTAAACACGACATGCGATATAATTGGCAAATTACAAAAAAATTATGACAGGCTCAACAAAAACCCGAATTACACATGCTCTCGATGACGCATTTTTTGTGGCTAAGGAGAAATTTTAATAATTAAATCGAAAGAGCAACAATAATTATTCCAATTGAGCATGAATTTATTGAAAACATTGTGAGAAATGCCGGATGTATATATACAGTTTGTGTGTATATATATTTCCTGCAAGTGGCTTCCATGAAGGAAGGACCTGATAACTCGATCGTTATTACATTATTGCAATGTACGCTTTAAATAATAATTTCTAAAGATGATTATAAGTTTTCGTCCTATGAAGAAACTGTGGAAATAATGTTAAATACAAACTAATTACAAACTTAATAATATATATGTTCGAGTACGAATTCGTTGATTCAATTGTATATGTATATGTATATATACATACGTAAATACATACATACATATATATATAATTTTAAAAAGCGTGATTAACTTTTGTGAGCCCTAATCGCAATAAGATGCTTCTCTCCCTCGAGAAAAAAAAAAAAGAATAATAATGTACAATAATCGATCCAACGAACCCCACGAATATCCTCATGACAGCTCGGGCCACGATTTTTCACAATCGTTCCCATCTGACTCGTTATCTTTGCACGAGTTAGGGTGATATTGCCATTGCCGTGGTGCGGAAAGACGACGACAGTACAAGTCGGTATTATCGGGATAGAGATGAGGATAAAGGGATGTAGGTGGTAATATTTGGGGAAAAACGGCGACATCGAAACCCGTTACTTTATCGCACGAGTAGGATATCGTGGGGGTGCCCCGAGCGGCTAAAGTCTCCGATTCAATAATGTTGGAAAGCTTATTGTCAATCTGTCGAACATCGAATTGGGAACAAAATTGCGATGCGTATTCGGCGACGTTATCATCATTTTCAGGTACGTCGGTGTTTTGGTCGTCATCGTCATCGTCATCGTCATCGTCGTCGTCGTCGTCATCGTCCTCGTCCTCCTCCTCCTCTTCTTGCTCATTGATCGGAGTTACAAAATTTGAATGATAGTGCTCGGGTAAATTGGTATCGTTAGTGGTTATCGGTAAAAATGGTTTGTGCAACGAATTGGCCCTGTGCTTTGTGTTGTGACGATTATAGAGAAGGGGTATGTATTTATTATGAGTGAATAGAGGAAATGAATTTTCCTCGTACTGGTCGTACGAAGAAGGACGATCGTTTGATAATGTGATTATTTCGGTTTTATCGACGATTGGCTGATCCCCCGACGCTGAATTGTCCACTGTGTCTGAATATATTGAATGATTTGGTGACGAGGTGTCCATGTGCTCCTGGCCCGAGTCAGGGTATGTGTATTCTGGGTGTGTCGTATCGGCCCCTTGTTCCGTATCTATTAGGATTAGACGACCCGCTTCTCCGCTGACCCCATTCTCTACGGAGCTACCAACCTGGATCCCTGTCGACACGGTAGATTCGACGTATGTTTGTTGTCCATCGTGCTGCTGCGACCGCTGTTGATGATGATGCTGTTGCTGCTGCTGATGCTGCTGCTGCTGCTGACGACGATCCGATTGGCTCGGTGTTATCATCTCCTTTATATTCGCGACCTGCTGTATCCTCCAATCATCCGTCATTGCGTGAATATCGGCCGAGTCTGGCTCGCTACTGGTGATGCAATGAACCATGGGCTGTTGGAAAAAAACATTAACATCGAACATTTCTCATGAGAAAGCTACATTGCGCACAATTTACATAAAATGTAAACATTCGTACAAATATTTTTGCCGAATCGAACAAATTTAGAACGAGCATTGCAGGGGTTGAAGTTTCCCATGAAGATTCATAAAATAAAATAGGATACATCGACCAGCGAATGGACGAAAGCTGATTTATAGTAGAAGTCGTTTTATTTCCAGGGTATATTACAGAGGCTATAATAAAAGGAGAGTCAAGATGGCCAAAAAATTGCATAATGGAAGAAATAAGAGCAATAACAAATAGAGACCCGATGAAATGGGGGAAAAACTTAGCGAAAATATTAATAGATATGGAAATAGGAGACATAATAACAACGATAAGTGAACGGAGAGAAGTAAAAAGAATAGACGAAAGGATAAAAGGGGCTAGAAAACTTAAAAGAGAACATTTTAAGGAAGGAAGAGACAAAATAAGAAAATCGACGTATAATGAGAAGTACAAATATATTGTAAAGAATGATGATATGCCATGGAAATACTGGTCGAAGGAGGGAGTAAAGGGAAGGGACAAGGAAATATGGGCGAGGTTGAGATGTGGCAACATAGGAAGAGCGAGAACGAGAAGCGAAAAGGAATGGAAGTGCCGGATATGTAAAGAACAGAATGAGACGTTGGAGCATCTGTTAATCTGTAAAAGAAGCAGGGACTTAATAACAGAGAAAGCAAGAAAGAAAGCGGAGAAGTGGATGAAAAGAATAGATGATGTGGCAATAAAGGGGCAAATTATAAATATGTTGAGTGGGAAAATACAAAAAGGGGTATGTGAATATTTTAGGGAAATAGAGGAAGCGCGCAAAAAAAAATGAGTAAGAAGGAAGGGGGAGGAAAAAGAGATGGAGTAGAGGAATAAATGAAGAAAAAGAGAGAAACATTGGAGAGTACGAAGCACAAGAATGCGGAGTCTAGTAATTAAGTAGATGAATATTTCAATATGATGGGTAGTATCATACCCATCATATTGCAGTCCATCTGAATCCTATCGTGTCGTTATTCGCCCATTCACTGGACGGTTTACCCTAGGTATTAAGGGATCATCACAGTGTAAAATTAAAAAAAAATCGATTTTTTCTTTTGCATTATCCGATAGTATAGACAATTATAAACACGCTGTTCAATTTTTGGGGCGAAATTCGTTTCGGTTGCTACAGCCTTTCTTAGAGAAAGCGATTCGAGCAGCGGCTTCCGCACTCGAAACTTTAAACGCGTTTTTCTCGAAATGTCGTTTTTCAAAACGGTGTACACTCTCAAAGGAAGAGTTTTCAGGCTATCCGTTTCAAATTTTGACACAACATTCTTTACGCCATCCTTTATCTTGCTATGGAAGCTTTTTTTATCTTCATATTTTTTTTAACGAAAAACTGTCGAATAAATAGGCTAAATTCGATACTTTTTTGTCAAACCACCGCCATTTTGTCAATTTTTATAAAAAAACAAACCTCCATAGCAAGATAGCGGCTTTCATACTGATTAATAATCTTTTTACAAATTTTGTTTCAGATAATATTTACGGCCGCAACCGTGTACACCGCGAGGACTCCTTTTTTTCCGAAAACATTTTCAACCGTTAAAAAAAATGTAAAAAAAATAAAAATAAACGTTTAAGAATTTATTTTCTGTTCTTTATGAGAACAGAACTTTTCTATCCTTTGATTTAACCCAAAAAAAATCAGACTGATTAGCGTTTTTTAACCATCGAAAAAAAAATCGCGAAAATCAGCTATTTTTCGACCCTTTACACTGTGATGATCCCTTAATAAATTCTAGGTATAAATCTGGCCATTTGTCAGAAAAGGCACGTGTTTCTTTTTTTACGCATCATCCTCAGCGCACGTTTTTCTTACCGTGGAAGAAGAATGTCGATGAGACGTAAGTTGGGGTGCGGGAGAGGCGGCTCCGTGGGTCGTCGTATCGACGGCAGGGCTGTTGGAACGTTGACTATTTCCAGGACTGTGAGTCGTCGTGTCTGGCGGCGAGCCTCCTTGGCCCATAAGTTTGCAATTGTTATGATTCGTGGTGGCCGCTGTGGCCACCGCGGTTTGAGTTGAAACGGAATGTCTAACCATCGAGTGATTGTAATTTTGTTCGTCGTTCTGTTCTCCCTGACTCTTGACGAGGTTAGCTGCGCCAGCAACAACTCGCTGATTTTTCGTGCTCCCTATGGTACTGCTGAGGACGTGTTGTTGTTGTTGTTGTTGTTGTTGTTGTTGTTGACGATTACCACCCTCGTGAGTTTGATCTTGATGACGGTTGTGATGATGATTACCATTGTTATTATTATTAGTATTAACATTACCATTATTATTATTAATATTATTATGACTATTATTATGATTATTGAGAGACTTTTGTTGATGCTTTTGTTGTTGCTGTTGATGGTGGTGTTGCAAAATTTCCGTCTCGGCACAATGCGCAGATTTGCCTTTGTTCATAATCGCTGAATTAACAACGTACGACTGATTAAGATCAACGTTCACGGGCGATCTTTCGACTCGATTGACATTGTTGACGGGCGAGGGAGCAGTTTGAAAGCCCGATATTTGACTGTTTGAAACCATAGTGGTTTGTTGCTGTACGATCGTAGTGTTTTGTTGAACGAACGTTGTATTTTGTTGATTAGACGAGGACGATACGGCTATATTTTGAGACGTTGCGCATGGTACCATCAGCGTTTGCCCGTTCATTTGAATGAATTCTTGCTGAGCTTGCAAACCCTGTGCAGGACGTACCTGCGAAGTATTGAAAGTAATCTGCTGATTCGGATTGACACTCGCGACTATAGGACTCAATTGATTGCCGAATGAGGTCGAGCCGTTCATGAGAAATTGTCCACCGTTGGGGGAAAGAAATTGCGCACCGGTACTGTGCTGTTGAATTATTTTGCCGCTGCTCGCTTGTGGCGCTCTTATGACCATACCGGCTGGTGCAGTCGCGAGGATACCCTGGCCCGGTCCGAATATACCAGCACTGTGACTCTGCACCGGTGTCAAAACGTTTTGGCCGTTAACGTTCTGTATCTGCAGTTGCATACCCAGATTACCTGTATCTTGAAGCAACGTTGCCGTACCATCGGTCGACATTACCATACTACCGAGACCCGGCACGATGAACTGTTGTATCGTTGGGAAATTTTGCATCATTCCGGTCGTACCGTTCAACAAATTCACAGGTTGCAGCAAATTAATTTGCTGTGACGGCTGTGAATTCGTGATTATTTGTTGAGTGTTGAATTGCGGAGCTTGAGCACCACCAGCTTGGCCGTTCATAACGAGCTGTGCCGGTGCGCCACCCTTGCCCGGAACAATCGTAAGCGCTTGAAGCATCGAACCACCGAGGCCCGGTGATTGGAAGTTCTGTTGTGCAAAGTTCGACTGCGACTGAAGTAGCATGCCCGTCGTTGAATTCTGCTGCGACGAAGCTATTTGCAACATCGACGCGATCGTTTGTGAATTATTTTTACGCTTTTTGTAAACCTTCTTCTTGTTTATGCTTGATTCAGCCGGTGACAATAGACCGGCCGTTTGTCTGTTCATCATATTTTGTGCGCGACCGGCTTCTTGCTGTTGTTGATTAGCATCGAGAATCGATTGTGCATTTTGCAATACATTTCCGGTTGTCATTGCGAGATGTGGTATCTGAACGTTTTGACCGATCCCGTCCATCGTCATAACACCCGGCTGTATGAGTACCGGTGCTTGTATCGTGTTTACCAGTACGGTAGGTTGACCGATCATTTGTTGAGCCACGCCCACAGGTGGTATAACTTGATTAACACCGGCGCTCACGTTCGTAACCATCGGCGATACCGAGAGCGGTGGCATTGAATTTCCATTTTGCATAATTTTCGTTGGATTTTGTGGAGGTGGCATGACATTACCTATACTCGAGCCTCCGGTACTCGCCATTATGAGCTGACCACCGCTCGATACGAGAATATGACCCGGCGGAAAGGACGCAGCGGCGGCAGCAGCCGCAGCCGCTGCGGCTGCCGCGTTGTTCGTCGTTTGCTTCAATAAACCGCCTCCAGATGTCGCGAGTACGTTGTGAAGTTGAATATTCGATTGTTGCTGCTGCTGCTGCTGCTGCTGGTGGTGGTGGTTGTGCTGATGATGATGATGATGATTGTGATGATGACCGTGATGTATCTGTTGACCAGACTGAACCGTCGCTGCGGTATTCGTTTTAGGCACTTGTATACTGCTCACAACGCTCTGCACCATTTCCAACGGTGACTTCGATACGCTTGCGTTATGAGTCGAATTGGATTGGATCATCGAAGCGTTATTACCACCCGCGCTACAAGACACAGGTAGTATCATACCGGTCGCGTAACCGTTCGCGTTGCTCGATTGATGCTGCCTCTGCGCACGCGAACCTTTCGCGTGACCGCTCATATTCGATATAATTGGATTGGACAGAGCTGAGGAGGATGCGTTTATCGAGACAGTCGCGGTATTAGCTCTCCCGGCTAGTACCGACGTGATCGTGTTACTACTGAAGGTATGTCCGCTCGCCATTGTAGTGACTATCGTGCTCGAGGCGATTGCTGCTCCGCGCTGTATCACCGGATCACGCTGATTCGGATGTTGACGCTGTTGTTGTTGTTGTTGTTGTTGCTGGTATTGGTAAAGATCTAGGGTATTTTGGGACGGATGCGCGCTCGAACGTACCGACAGATGGAAAGGCACGTTTTCAACGGACGACAATGATATTTGTGTCTGCGAGGATGGCGGAACAGCCGGTGGTGGACTCGGCGATATACTGCTCGAAACCGTAGTCGTCGTTGGATAACGATTCACAATACCGGGCAAGCTTTGCTCCTGATGCGAACCGTGCGTTTTCTTCCAAGTACCGAAAGAAGCGGGCCCGAGATTGTGATGATAGCTCGGACTCGGTGGCTCGAGAGGTGGCGTCGGTAGAGGAACAGCCGAGGTTGAACATGAATATGGCGTTGCCGGTTGAGAGTAACCACCTTGGGGCGTCGAAGGCTCGGAAGAGTTACGCGGTGTCGGAGGCTGCGACAGTGCTGAATTCGAGCTCAACGGACTTTCCGAATTAGCGAGACTACCGCTACTGCTGCTACCAGCCGGTGAGCCGTAACTCGTGCTAACCGTGCCACCTTGTATCGGCCGTGGATCGACCTGACGTTGCGCCTCGTTGAATGAAAATCTTTCCGCATACGTCGAGGACGTTACGGGATCGTCCGGTTGATCGGCTCGATAAGCGTCACGATCGTCTCCGTACTGATCTTGTATGTAGGACGATCTCGTATCTGGCTTGTCAGGTCGAACCGATTGCGTGTAGAAACACATAGAATTATCAGCGTTCGATGGTACGCCGCTACTGTGCACCAGTACCGGCGATGTCGCATGATTCTTCACGGATTCACGGATAGACGAAGGCCTGGATTTTTGAACGTAAATACCAGCGTTCTCGTTGCGAATAGCTATGTCGATTGGCTTGTCGACTTGTTCCATTGTCACCGCGTCACTGGCAAAATTGTTGTTTATACGAGAACTACCGTGACCGGTTTGTCGCGATATTGTGCTGTTCAATAGTGCCGTCTGTTGGGCTAAATATCCGCTCGGATCTTCGAGAAAGGACGGACTATTAACGGTATCATTTGCTATCGAAGATATCTCATTGTCGATACGATTATTCTTCGGATCGTCAAACTTTTCACTCGAACTCGACGCTTCTGTACCAATTGCGTATCTCATCTCACCGATATTGTGATGTCGTTGCTTCTTATTCGTCGCTTTACCAGACTTTGGTTTCTTCTTAGCGAGCTCTTCGGTCCAAGCGAATACTTGAGGGATATGATGATGCAGTGGCGGCACACGATCGTAAGTATTGCACGAGGCGTCTGGTACCGTAAGAGGACAACTTACAGCTTGATTCTTGTAAGATGAAATGGCGAGCGCGTTCGCTCTAATCTGCTGCTGCTGCTGTTGTTGTTGTTGTTGTTGTTGTTGTTGTTGCCACATAGGCGCATTCGTTTCCGTCTGTACAACGTCCTCCGGATTACGAAATTCACTCGGCGTTCTTCCAACCTGAGAAATAAATTCCACCTGCTGTGGAATTTTACGTTCCCCGCTCCCTTTGCTACGTTCCGGGCAAACTTGCCTCGTACCTAGTATCAATTGTTCCTGGGAATAAGCCGTTTGTACTTGATTGCAACTTTGTGACATCAAACCAATGCCGTTTTGTACAATTTGATGAGACTGCAGTGGCGTTTGACTCGGCGTAATCGATCTCTGCTCTGTTATATCGCTTCTCGCCGGGGAACTTCCCTCCGTATCAATGCCCGTTTCGGCTCTTATATTATTACGGTGTATCGCACCTTCGATGTTACGATCGTTCAGCATTTGACTCGAATACTGTTGAGGCTCGTAAACTTGATCGGTCTGATGATTGATCTCCATACGAAATCTGCCATGATCGTCAGCCTGTATGGCATGCTGTTGGGTTTGGCGGTGCTGCTGCTGCTGCTGTTGCTGCTGCACTTGTCGCAACTCCGTTTGATGAAGAAAATTTCTATTCGGATCACCAATCGACGCACACTGTTTCTGCATAATGTGGTCCTTTTCGACGTTCCGGAGCGTACAAATCTTGTGCTGATTACCGATAATCTGAGGCTGCTGTTCCAATTGATTAGCGTAATGCTGTTGGCTCAATTGATTCGTTACGATATTCTGCTGCTGCTGCTGCTGCTGCTGCTGACGATGGACCATTTGCATCTGCTGATGTTGAAAGGATTCGTGCTGCGTCAAATTATTTACACGATGTGCAACCCGTTGGCTCGTTATCAGGGGATTTCCCATCAATATGTTTGGCGTGCTCTGCTGACTGAATCGATGTTGCGAATTTACCACTCTCGAAATATTCGTATCCAAAATGGCTGCGTTACCAATGTCGATCGAACGATGACTCGTCTCATGATTCGTACGGTCGACATGCGGCGAAGCCGTTTCCGTCGGCCACTCCTGTAATACGGTTTCGGAATTATTATTTCACGGTGCGACGATCAAACAAATTGATTCTTCAATTAATGGACTCGGAGTACCGCGTATTTTCGGCGAAACATCCAAGTGTTCAATCTTTCGCAACACCGAATACATGCTTCTTTGGATATGTTTAAATTATTTATGAACACGAAGCTGAACACAGAAAAATTCCAACTACCTTCTGATTCCTTCAATATCGTTGAGCAAATTAAGGGGTTAGGCGAGCTTGGCGCACGGAAAAATAGGTACAAAAATGTAAAAAATTGTTTCATGCGACTATTCAGTATATAAAATTATTTTTATTTTTTACAAATACATTATAGTTTTATGAACAAATTTGGAAAAAAAATGAATAGGTTTTTTTTAAGGCGGACATATAAGTCGTCTTATATCTGATGGACAAAATATCTCGAAATCTACTCAACGGATTTTTTAAATACAGCATATTCTTTATAACATTATCTAGGATAGGATTTTTTTAATTGGATGCTGCATTTATTTTTCATTTATTTATGAAACTCAACATTTTTGTAAAAATCAGTTTTCTTTTCAAACAGCTGTAATTTCTACAAAAAAATATTAATTTTTTCCTTATGCAACACGTTAGCCATTACCTTGCATTATAAGATAAATTATTTTCTTCTTTTTTTCAGACTATACTTGACAAAAAAAAATCCACCATCGGCAAGGATTTTCAAAAGAGGGTCGTATTAAACGACTTATATCACCGCCATTTTTTTTTAATTCGTTCATATAACTATAATGTACTTGTGAAAAATAAAAAATATTTTATATATTTAATAGGAGCGTAAAAAAATGTATATCTATTTTTCCGAGTGTCAACGTGGTGACAATATATTAATGGCTTTGTGGAATGTTAAAAGAAAACAAAAACGAATTATTCGATCGACTCATTAGTAAACCGGACTTGCAACATAAGAATTAGATAATGTGCCTGAGATAATACAAGTGTCCCTGATCGGAACTCTGAAAGAGTCAGCAAAATCTATACCGAATTGTCAAACGTTGGGCACTTCGAGTCTCCGTTAGTTATTATTAAAAACCTGTGGATTTTTGGAGATCAACGACGCCTGCATCGAATCAGTTGTTGATGTATCAATGATCTGATTGGGTAGTTGCGTTATGGAAACACCGGAGTAGATGTTGCCCGCGGCCGCTAGTTTCCGCTTCTTTTTCTTGCTCAACCCGTCTGTCGATCAAAATCAGCAAAAAAAAAACAATGAAATAATCAATTCTATTTTGTCAACAAGCTCGTTTGATGGACGAGAAACGTATGTACCCTTTCTCAATTGTTCCATCGAGTCGGTCGAGTTGGGCGATGGGAAACCAACGTGCATCGTTGACACGGGTGTAGCAGCATCGAACGAGGAGATCGGAAGATTCGGGGTCAAAGATGCGACCGGACTCGCGGCACCGGTAGTCGACAAAAGTTTCCTTTTGTGATTGCAGAGCTTGTTCATTTCTCGCCTTTTGCCTCGCTCCGGGCTCCACGGACGAGTCGCCACCTAACAACACAAAATAATCACATTAGGCACGTTCTTGAGCTACTGCAAAGGCGTTTAACTCTTCCAGGATGGAACATCGGTCTGTGTGTCTGAAAGTTGAGATTCAAGAGTTTGTTTGGGTTTGTGATTGCAGAGCTTGTTCATTTCTCGTCTTTTGCCTCGCTCCGGGCTCCACGGACGAGTCGCCACCTAACAACACAAAATAATCACATTACGCACGTTCTTGAGCTACTGCAAAGGCGTTTAACTCTTCCAGGATGGGACATCGGTCTGTGTGTCTGAAAGTTGAGATTCAAGAGTTACAACCAAGCGACAATGTTTCGAAAACAATGGCAAAACTACTCGTCTCATCTTGTCGAAAAGAAAAAAAAAAAAAAAAAAACAACAACACCTGGACACAAAACCCGCTTTTTTAATATTCTATTTGGTTCACCTTCAACGTTACTAAAATCCCAAGACAACGTACCCTCGGGGCCTCGGTTCTTACTTTTCTCCCTCTTCTCTTTTTTTTTTCTTCTTTTTTTCTTCTCTTCTTTTCTCTTTCTCATGCATCGCTATCCCCCATGCGTATGTATACATAAGCGCAGATGCTCCCCGTCTAGGTAAGCCGCCTTATACTCGTGTATTCGCACTGTTGCGCTTCAATCCCCCCATAGGTATTTTTGCGAACTATAACACGATGGACCGTACAACCGCGATATCGAGTACGTACGTATGTCGTGGTAGTAAGTATACACTGTGCAGAGGAATCTCGTCCTACCGCGAGAGCTACAGGGGTGCTCACCCCGGACCGGGGCGATACGTCATATGCTTTTTTTTTTCTTCTATATATCGCGGCAGCTCATTCTAGCAAATAACAGCGAACGTTTTTTATTCCCATAATTAAGGCGGACAACTACTTTAGATGCTTCGAAAAATCAATTTTTTTTAATTTCATAAATCGTTAGAAAAATATCTTAAGAATACACCCTGAAAATGTCAAAACGATATTCGGATTCCTTCTAACGGTATGTATATAAATGATAAAGACTCTCCGCTCGACTCCCAAGCGCGCTCAGGTATCTACGACTTTTTTCAATTTGCGGGAATCATAACTCATAAACTAATTGATGAATCAACTTCAAATTTGAAACACGTTTACATAATCTAATTTATTAAAACATGAACCTAAAGCTGGAAAGATTAGATTGTTTAAAACCTATTTATTATTGCAAAATGCCGGGAAAAAAATGCTAAAAATCGATCGTTTTTTTTCAAACACGTTCCAACATTCAATTGTCGTTTTTTTTTTTCAAAATTTAGGTTCATGTTCTTAAAAAACATCTCATGAATGTATAAAAATTTGTTGGACTATTTCAGATGCGAATTGCAAGCTGCACAATTCCCGCAAATCGACAACGACGATGAGGACACGCCAAGGGACACAGCTTATTACACCTTAATTAATGCATGAAATAGCTTGAAAAAATTACCAGAGATATATGAAAATATGAATAAATTATTGTCAAAGTTGCAGAAATGTCCGGTTTTTTTTCACAATAAAAAAAAATCCAAAAAATCATCTAATTTTCGGTCTCCTGAAGTGGTTGCCCGCCTTAACGTATTCCTTTCGAGGAGGGCCGTATTTTGTGGACACATAAGCCAGAGCCCTTTTGAATTATTAGTTGATTACTGTGGCACTTAATAAAATTAAGTTACAATTCATTATTATACCCAACGATGAACTGGAGTAAAAAATTTTGCATAAATATTGTGGAGTTAGACATTTTTACGTGTTCTCTGAGAAGTCGCATTTATCAAAACTCTTCTGCTTGTCACATTTTTCTGCGCTTTATCGTTAATATTTTCTTTAAACATTCGGAAACCCCCTGCTTTTATTGTCGCTACGGAATCTTCAGAATTTTTACATGCTTAGAGCGATTTGTATCAGACGTCTTCATTTATTTTATATATAAATTATCAGATAGAAATGTGGCCAACATTTTACCTCAATAAAGTTCTGCATAAATTAGACGATTTCTAAAGTCGTAATTTTTCATTGAAAGTTCGGTAACTTGGCTTGAAATTTCACCAGTATTCTTGAGATGTATTTTTACTTAATTGTAGACAAATATCAGTTAATTGTTAAATATTCGGGTTCGTGAAAGGAATAGCTTAAACGGTCTTGAAGTTTGCATCGTTGGAATGCAACGCTAATTCTTTTTTATATATTGATTTCCTCGTTTTTATTATTTCACCAAATCGTCGTTTTTACAGTTTTGAATTCTAGACATTTCTAAACGAGCGATTTCAACAGGTTGGAGCATTACCACTATCCAAGATTTTAAAAAGATATATATATATTTTTCTTTACTGCCCAGACTATACTGAGTCCTTGCGAAATTTTTGACATTTCTTCACTACAAACCACCAGAGCTGAAAAAATAATTTAATGTGTGTTATTTTACTTGCGACTAGATGGACAAGACGTTCACGCTAGTGACGTAATTTTTTTAGCCATTTAACACCAAGATAAACCACTTCTAACGAGCGATTAACGTAAACTAAGCCTTTGTAAACATTTAGAAGAAAAAAAAACCCATCTTGCCCATCGAAAACCATATATATATATTCCATATTGAACCACCAAGGTTTAATAAAAAATTACGTATCTTTTAAATACTTTAATATTTTTAATATTCTGAATCTAATAAAAGATTACGACTCTTCCATAATAATCAATAATGTTATAGTTTTTCAAGTTGATAGTAACAAAACATTTATTTCTTTTTCACGTAATAAAACTATAAAAATGCATAATTTTGCCCTTCAACCCGTCGTGGTCAACCTGGGTAGAATCGACCCGTCGATCAATTTTTGGCGTTAATATATAATAGTTCCTGGCTTCGAAGTGAACTGCATTCACCATCTTGCCTGGAGTTTGAAGTATCCTCATACCATAAAATTTACCCTCTTCACATGTCGGAATAAATACCTTTTTTGAAACGCGCACTATGCTACTATTTTTTCCCAAAAGTCGCATATTTAAGAAGTATCACGTCCAAATTTTAGGTAAAAATATTGAAAATTCACGGAACTATGATTTTTTCAGCGAAAAAGTGTATTTTTTGTCTTTTCACCTCTTTATGAATTTTTTTTAACATATCGCCAATTTTATTTCTTATAAATAAATTTTTCGTACATCATCTAGAAAGTTCAAAGCATGTTCCGTAATTTTTTGAGCCACTTCGGACGGATAGTTTGGTCACAATACTTTTTTGAAAACTGACTGGGTAGAATCGACCCAAGTGTGAGCATCGTGATTGAATCTGGTCGTGTCACCATAAGAGGTTAATTATTTATTTTATAAAAACTTAATATCTATAGAATAAATTCATACCTCGTATGCATTTTTTTAAAAGTTTATTGGAAAAAAAACTCATAAACAGTCATTTGACTGAACCGGATCGCTCCAACGTACTTGAAAATGATTGAGGATTTTTCGTAAAAAACATATTTGCCAAAAGAAAATCGAGCTATTGAAAAAATAATAATTTCCGTTGCGTTCCAACGATGCAAACTTCAATCTCATATAATTAAGAGGGAGGGTAAACTTATGCCAGCGTATTTTTGTTGAATACTCTTTTAGACTATCCAAAAATAGTCTTTCGATCCCAGCACACGATAAGCCTACGAACTGAGAATTCATCAATAGATCTATTTTTATCTGAAATTACACATTGATCACGTTCTTCTCATCAAAATCGTATCGTTTTCGAACATATCGATTTTACGATAAAACGCGAGACAACTGTCTCGCGTTTTATCGTAACTTGCTATAGCGAGGCTAATGGCGGTCGATTTTTGCTATAGGGAGGCTAATGGCGGTCGATTTTTTACGAACGAGGATTCATCATGCAGACTCCGGATTACACAGACGAAGATCGACGTTGCGATGGAACTGATCGAAGATGATGATGGCGATAAGGAGGATTGTAGACAGCTCGCGATAAGACCCAAAAAGAAATTAAATCCCGTGTAAGATGCAACGAGTTGGGAGCCCCAGCGCAGATTCTTCGACCTCCAAGCAGGACAGCCGATGTCTCGCAAGGCGAGTACGAGTTCCGAGTATGCACGGACTGCGTGTACGTAAATTCTACACGCTTCGCGGTGGCCTTGAGTGACGGGCAGTCGAGTACGCGAGTTACTATTTTATTTCCTTCCTTTTCTTCACGTCGTTTCAATAATTCTTTGATCGACTACCAACGATGTAGTAAATCATCGCCTACATCACGCGCATGATTCACCCTGTAGAGCTGGAGTTAACCGAACGAAATACCTGGATAAATCCAGAGATGCGAGATAAAGGGTGCGAAGTGGATTCATTCGTTTAAAATTAATGTAGATGCATTTCTGAAAATGCATAATTTTCGGATTGGACTGAATTTTTGTGCTAAGCTTCCTTTTATTCGAATAAAAAAAAACGCCCCAACATCCCTCAGATTTCAATTTTTCCATCATATCTGCGAAAATATTGATTTTCGCGAACAAATTGTCTAATAAAAACTGACGCTTTTGTGAAACTCTGACAAAAAAGGTCGTAAGCATTTTTGAATATACAATACTTTGGCTATGGAGCAAATTTTTGTGATTAATTTTTTTTTTTTATGACGTTGAAGTTTGTTTGGGTTTGTTTGGGTTTGTTTCGGTTTGTTTGGGTTTTTTTTTATGACGTTGAAGTTTGCATCGTTGGAATCCAACCATTTTTTTTCTTTACTTTTTATTTTCCATTTTTTATCTTTAACAAAATTTTTATTTTGCCCATTAAATTTGCGAATTTCTTATGAGAAATGCGTAAAAATAATTGAGTCATTTCCACAGCCCATTTCGGCCAATAAAAATAAAATTCAATAAACCCTTCGTGGTCACACATCCAAATTCAATCGCGGTGGTCACACTTGGGTCGATTCTACCCAGTCAGTTTTCAAAAAAGTATTGTGACCAAACTATCCGTCCGAAGTGGTTCAAAAAATTACCGAATATGCTTTGAACTTTCTAGATGATGTACGAAAAATTTATTTATAAGAAATAAAATGGCGAGATGTTAAAAAAAAATTCATAAGTAGGTGAAAACGCAAAAAATACACTTTTTCGCTCAAAAAATCATAGTTCCGCGAATTTTCAACATTTTTACCTAAAATTTGTCCGTGATACTCCGTAGATATGCTACTTTTGGGAAAAAAATAGTAGCATAGTGCGCATTCGAAAAAAGGTATTTATTCCGACATGTGAAGAGGGTAAATTTTGCGTGGTATGAGGATACTTCGAACTCTAGGTAAGATGATGAATACAGTCCCATTCGAAGTCGAGAACTATTTTATACTTACGCCAAAAATTGTTGAACGAGTCGATTCTACCCAGGATGACCACGAAGTGTTAAAAAGATTTAATTTCCGTTGCATCCCAACGATGCAAACTTCAATATCAGATTTCTGTTGGGTTTTTATTTAGTATTTTGATATTGCTTTTGGTATTTTTCTCTTTCCTTTCTCAAATCCTCAATAAAGTAACGACAACGAAATCTTTCCTTAATCTTTTGTTAATTAAAAAAAAAAAATTTAATCCTTAAAATTGTATTTTGTCCTATTTGAATGAAATGAAAACTGACTTGTGGAACAAAACCTTCGACGGTTTTCATTTTTGTGATAATAGAAAAGATTTGCACGAAAAATCAATCATAATCTGCAATCAGCTCAAATGGTACAGGCGGGACGGAGAGGGAGCGATGGTTTGTTTGATGTTGCATATTTTATTAACGAGACTTCAAACATCACTACGCGACAAAGTTATCCGTACAGTTATCTCGTGGAATTTTCATAAATTTAACTCAGCCCATTTAGGCTTTCGATATCTCCTGAATTTATTGATATAACTTAACCGAATTTTAATGAAAAGATCTCATCAGATGCAACGATCTAAACATTTTGTCAGATTTTTCAAAACAACAGTTGACAAATTGATTGGGATGGTATTGACGTTTGTATCGTTGGAATGCAACGACATTTTTTTTCCCACATTTAGGTTACAAACATCACTGAAATATTTTTGATGATCCTTGTTAGGGTTCCCTAAAACCTAAAACTGCGCAAGAGAAGTTTAGATAGCAATAAATATGAAGAAATAAAAAAGCAGGATTTTCGTTGCATTCCAACGATGCAAACTTCAACACCATGATGCCGGAGGGGGGGGGGGGGGTCACATTGCTCATCTCTTTAAACTTGATGTTTCGCCAGCATGCACGGAGAGAATTAAAAAGTAATTTTTGTCGTGAATTTCACGGTAAAAATTACCGTGATATATTTCAATTTGGTGACAAGTGAGAAAAGCATAATAATTCGTATGCGACAAGTTTTTTTTTAACTCACGTTACAGAAAATTTCAAATACGTAGCTAAAATTTTACTATACAAGAAGAGTAGCGCGCACGATAATTTTTACCGAGCGCACAATACAGTTTCCTATATAAGTCATTAAATTTTATAATCAATCTTAAAATAACTGTTATAAAGACGATACTTTTTTATAGACATTTTTGAAAGGCATAAAATAATAAAATGCACAGTAAAATTTCGCTGATATTATATATTTTTTAAATTTAAGTTTTGCGTATTTTGTTACACATGAAAATTTACTAGAAAATCTGGTAAAAATGTTCTATCTGAAGAAGAAATTTTATTTTATTTTCGTGAAAATCTGTGTTTTACTCAGTAATAATAAGCGAAGTTTCAGGGTTGTCATCTGGTTACGGTTACTGCACGGCAATTTTTAACATTTAATTCTCTCCGTGTGGCTGTACAATGAAAACTAGTAAATGAAAACCTCGACTTCATTGCGAAAAATTTGTCCAATGTACCCACACACCAGATGAGTTGCGAGAGAAGAAAAACGCCTTTATTTTACAGACAGGAAAAGTAAATGTCTTTCTAAATGTAGCTACATATCAATTGGATCCATCTGAAGCATTGATTAGAAAAATTTCATGGATATATGCATGAAAGTGTAACAGCTGTGAATTTGCAAGAGACAAACGCGACGAAGTAATAAGGGTGCCTCGCTTGACTACGAGCCTTAAGAAACCAATTTCTCGGTCTCGTAGACGTCTCAACCGACATCACCATTGACCCGAACACAAGAACGATGTTCATCAACTCGCTGGAGCCACGTATTACAAAGGTTTGAAAAAAAAGGGGGGGGGGGGGATAGATCGGTAGCATCTTTTGAGGAAATGGACTTTGAAGTATCGCACGTTGAAAAGAACGTTGCCGAGGTGTCCTGAAGGAGGGAGGACAAAAGATTGTGGCATATTAAAGGAAGAACTATCCCCGGCGCAATGTGGCGATTCGCATACGTATGGTTGGTGTATCGCGGCGAAATAACAGCGAACCATGGAACGAAGGGAGCTGGGTCGTGAAACGGAGGAGCAGCGGTCACCAGCAGGGTACAGAGCGAGCACGGAATGCAGTTCCATAGTGGCGCTCAACTTGACTCGACGCTAACTTAATTCACACGCTACCCGCCAATGTGTGTGTGTGTGTGTGTGTGTGCCTCTTTCTCTCCCTACTCGCCCTTTTGACTCCCGACCCCATTTGCTACGATGTCTATTCGCTTGTTCCAAGCTCTACACGCTCTACTGCTCATCAGGACGACCTCGTTGCCTATTTATTCCCAGTGAGCCCCTACTATATACCCGCGCGTATGTGGTAGGGGCTGATTGTCACTACGTACCACACTTACAAACCATTTATGCTGGTTGTTATTATTATAACTTTACAGCCCCGGCAACAAGGGCGAAACAAACCGAGGCACTCTCATTCACAGCTAATAATAACTCAAAAGGGAGCTTATTTTTTTTTTAAATTGTTTTCCTAAGAAAAAAAGCACAGTGTTCGCCGTAAGTTTTTCAACGTGAAAAATTACCGGATTCAAGCTTAAATCGTTCGAATGACATTACACGATGTTGCATCGCTGGAATGCAAGGATATTTTTTTTTTTCTTTACTTTTATCATTACCCGAAGCTTTTTTTTGCAAATTAAGGTCGTACATTCCTAGTAAGAACATGTACACTACCAACAAAGAATATTTAATTTAAATAGCGACTATTTATGTATAGAAAGACTAATCATTTTCCTCAACTACAGAATGTTACAACAGTCTTCTAATGAAAACAAAGCCATGAGATTTTTGAGAGACTGAATCGTGTACAAAAGAGACAGACGTTTATTTTCCGTCTGTCTCTTTTGTCTTATCCTACCAGATAAAACGAAGTCACAGATTTATCAGGAATAAATAAATATTTAGTTATATGACGATATCAAATAGATCTTGATTTGAATAAATATATTTAAAATAAATAATTTTGATAACGGAATGCGATAGGAAAAATGTAATTTCACGAAAAATCTAGTTATTAACATAAATTTAAAAAATCAAATAGACGAATCTAGTTAATATCAAAAGAATTTTTCTGTCAGTGTAGCAACGTTTGAGCGACTTTTACAGCCTAAATCAGCCAAAAAAAAATTGAGTAATCAAGAATTAATTTTGGTTTCATTCCAACGTCATGGAATTATATTTTTTCGTTGATTTGTTAACTTCTTCTTTTGAAGGAGTTAAGAAATGAACGGCATTTTTTAGGAATTAAATTATTCATAAAAAAATGTTATTATTATTATATGTTAAAAAATCGATTACTTGAAATTATTATGTCAATTCAATAATTTATTGTCAATTTCAACATTTAATTCGCAATTGATATGTTTGTACATGACATTAAATTGGATTTTTTGATAATTTTACAGTAGGAGAAAAAAACAACCGAAAATTCGAATAGCCGGAATCGCTTCACAGCTTCAGGTAAAAACTGGCAAACCAACGGCACTTCCTTCGCGTCCATTGAAAACTTGCACATAGAGATGAGACTAGTTTGAGTAACAGTCACAACTCGTCAATTTCTCGTACTATTTTTTATAACGATTGCTTTATGGAGATACGAGTGGTTCACCGATAAACGGTAATGGACACTGCATTTTTATCGTACGTAGATATATGCAGTAAAAGTGACATTTCAAACTTTCCATAAGTCGCATTACATCGTTTCGGGAGAAAAAAAAATGAGGTTTAGCCAAGTTAGTAGTTTCTTGCGGGAAATCGCGAATTGCCTTGGATATTTAAAGTCAATGACCACAATTAATATACGTCGCCATATATATTTTTCATAAGCTGTTCTAAATTACATTAATTTTATTGTACTTTTGAATTCTCGAACTCGATGTACTGGATCTAAAAAAAAATTATCGGATATATCCAGGAGTAAAGAATACAAGTATCCTTCAGCATTCATCGGCAAAATGATCAATCAACTTCAACCACCCGAAAAAAAAAAAAACAAAAGTTATATAGCTTAAAAATAATTCGTCAGTCTAATAGGCTTACAGAGACGACTCGAAACATGTCGCGTGTTCGAAATCATTCCCGCTTAGTTTCACTTTTCACCTTCACCTCATCTGTGTGTTCAGACTGGTTCGGTGAAAATTTTCAATTGGCCAATCGTGTCGCGTCGGTAACGACAGGAGATTGAAAAGTGAAAGCAATTGTTCTCCAAATTATGACGTGTTTGGGTTTTTCTTTTTTTTTCCTGCTTACCCGTACTTTTTGCGGCAAACTGTTTCTGGCAAGAGGCGGAACTGCGTAGGGTACACCAACCAGTAAACACGTACGAGGAGCAGTGAATGGGCGAAATCGGATTTATATTTAAAATAAGTAAAAAGTATGTATTGTCGATAAAACTTCCAATCAATATAATTTAGCAAAAAAAAAATAACTGGTATCGTTAAAACCAATTTCTTAGTTTAAGGGGGGAAAACCCTTTACAATCTTCGAAAAATCGTTTTGTTTTTTCCCGCATATTTCGAAAGTATAATATATTGAAAGTGTACTGGAAAATCGAAAAATAAAATATTTACGAAGTTATAGCACGCGATTATCTCGAAACTGCATTTTCAAAAACTGCTTATGTTGTAGCTCAAAAAGTTATTGATCGATCTGGCTGAAATTTTGGGAGGTTTCTCACTATAACATTATCGGAAGGATATACCTAAAGTTTTAAGGTTATCGCGTAAATAAATTACTGTTTTGGGGTAAAAATTGTCGAAAAGATGGTAAAAAATATGAAAATTTGATTAAAAAGCCTACATCATTTTTTTATTTTATACTTTTTTATATTTTTATAGTTATATCCTTCCCCTACACATGTCAATAATCGAAAAATATTTTCGATTTCTGTTTCAGATCAATAGAAATAAAAATCAGACAAATAGAGCACTTTTCGATATCACGCAAAAGACGCCTAAAGGAATATCTTATAATGCCGCCATGGCGTTTTGTTTAACAACAAAAACAAATGTAAATACTTGAAAGTTGTAATAATGTAAAAATTTTAAAATGATGCGATTATTTTTATCACCTTTAAAAAAATTCATGAAAAATGACACATTTTCGGGCGTCTAAAAAGTTTTCCCCCTTAATATCGAATTTTGACGCCACACGGACGGTAATTATTACTTTTATTATTCAAGATAGAATCAATCTTTGGAATTTGCAAATCTTTAAATTAAATTCGTAATAATAAGTCAGAGACATGTCTATTCATTGGTGCTGTATTCTAAAGTCTTTCCAGCAAATGGACAATATGAGCTCTGTTCTGATAATTCTCAAAGCTCAGTGAAAAATTTAGCTCGTCTGTTGAAAATTACAAAATTAATTACTGTCAAAAATTGACGATGTAAATTTCATCAAATGTTGTAATAAAAGAGTAATTTCATTCATTTTTTTCCTCACTTTTGACAAAATTTAATTTTTTATTTCTCTGTCGAAGGAAAATGTTGGTAGTTTTTTTGAGAATGTCACGTTAAGATGCAAAAAATCTTTGTGTATTTTCTACAAAATCGTAATAACAAATATAATACTCATATGTACAAGAATATTATAATTTTTGTGCAACACAACGATCTCGAAACCTAGCATTTAACCCTAGAACTCATGACTAATTTTTTTTTATCTTTAAGGCCTTAGGCCACTCCAGAGGCCAAAAAAAGGGCATATTTTGTGATTTTTTTTTCAGCGAAACCATAAAATAAATCGGAATTATAAAATAGGGGTTTTATTATACACCTAATTAATTAAAAAAAAGACACTAACAGCGCCTATAATTTTTGAGTTATGATGAAGCACTAAAGTTTTTTTCCGATTATATATAAGAATAGCTATAAAAGTACGTAGGATTTTTTTGATATATTGTTTTTTGTCAAAATGGCGCATTTCTAAAACAAAAAGTATAAAATGCCATGAGAAAATCGTCAGAAATTTGTTTTAAAAAAAAGAACTATGCAATATAATAAAAAATCCTACGTAGTGCCTCAGAAAATGTAATAATATCTAAATATACAGTTAAAATTTCAAGTGAATCGGTTGAAATTTGTTCGAGTTATGAGTCCGGTCGACTTGAAAAATGTAGTTTTCAGATAAACGCGTTTAAAGTTAGTAGAAATTTTGCACACCCATAATCTTTTGGAATATAATTTTATAAGTACTAAGGTACAATAAAAAAAAATCGATTTTTGGAAAATCCTAGAGTGGCCTAAGGCCTTGAACGCATGACTGGAGTCTACATGCACGCTATGTTTTTCTTTATCATAAATCGGTCCTGGACCTAAATGGACTTTATCATACACGAATTTCTTTGATTTTTTTTTTCATAAGGAAGAGAATTGCGTGCGAGGCATCTAATTTAATTAACATTTAATTAGTGAAAAATCCATTTAAAGACTGAAAAACGGAAAAAAAAATCCGCAGAAACGTTATTTTTTTAAATAAAAATTGGAGTGCAAGCGGATCCCACTCATGAGTTCTAGGGTTAATAAAAAAAAAATAATAAATCGTTATCCTTTACAACGTTCATCAATGGCTACACGTCCATTTAATGATAGTCGAGTGCCCATTTACCGGTAATTTCGTCTATTCACTAGCGATTTAGTAATTACGCTACTTCTTTATCAATTCCACCAACATCATTTCTTTTGATTACCTCGAATATTTTTTTCTACTATCAGAATAATATCTTTCGTTAGCAGGAGCAATTAAAAGGTTCGTTTTGATAACATTTTCATTGTACAGTGCACCTGAATCGTATAATCTCGTTATTCGCCCATTCACTGGTCGATTTACCCTATACATCGAAATAAATTACTTTGAGAAGTGATTGGGGCACGCTATATTAAAGATTAGGCTAGGGAGAAATCATCAAACCAAAGAGAATTGGGCATCGAAGCCCCATGGCGCGCAATAAATTGATCTCCGATTTTTCCTAGCCTAAATTCCACAATAAAACTCTTGAGAGCATTATGACGCGACAGGTAAATGTTTAGCTCATCGGGACCGAATAGGCACACATAATTTTCTTTTCGGCCCGATTGCTCGTAGCATTTTCTTCGATTAAAGTTCGCCCCTACCGAGCCTCGATAACGCATTGCCGCCGAATAAAATGATCCGAAAAAACAACCCTCTAATTTGATGAGAGAAAAAAAAATTAACTGGAAAAAATGACGAGGGTTGTTGGGCGGGAGAAACGAGCGTCACGAACGGGTGGTCAAAGCCGAAGAAGGAGTTTGCTACGCTGCCTAGTCGTGGATTTCATGTAAGGCGAGAGAAAAAAGAAACGGAGGTCCCAGGTACACGTGAAGAGCACGACGTAGACGATGCCAGTGTAGTTACGGTTGAGTACGAAAGTTACCATATAGCCAGGTCGATATCAGCTTCGAGTATTTACCAGACATCTACCGACCATTCACAAAACATTCACCTCAAGCGTGTATACCTTTTCTTCGTGTTGGCCGGACCGGCGAGTAGCGAGCTACCATCTCGCTCGTACTCTCGGCTCCTCGCTCCCCTATACTTGTCAATTTCAAGACGATACCGTGATACCGATGTGCCTCTGAAAATTCTCGATACCAAAATTATGAATGTCATTTGGTATTCCATCATACCGAATATCCAAAAAAAAAAAAACGACTACATTGACAGTGGCATCAAGGATAAAGTCTGGAATATTGAAATAGATTCATTTGTTAATTATGCTCAACGTAAAATGGATTTTCGTTTATCCTGAATCACTGAAGAGTCAAAATATTCTCCACATAATTATGGGAAATTGTTTTAATTTAACCCTTCGTGGTCACCCTGGGTAGAATCGACTCGGTGATCAATTTTTGGCATAAATATATAATAGTTCCCTGGGTTCGAACGGGACTGCATTCACCATCTTACCTGGAAGTTGAAGTATCTTCGTACCATAAAATTTATCCTCTTCACATGTCGAAATAAATACCTCTTTTCAAACGCCCACTATGCTACTATTTTTTTTTACCTTTTCTTACCAAGCCACCAATATGTGACTATAAATAAAAGCTTGGCGGCGCACAACTTTTTAAATGTTTAATAAATTTGATTTGAATTTGAAATTTGGAATTGATTTTGGCACAATGGTCATTTGAGAAATTATTATCACACGTTTATACTCAATTTACCGATTTTTATTTAATAAATCTAAGGTTGTTTTACAATAAATTCAATACAGTTTATATGTTAACGGATTTATGTAAATGAAAGATTATATGTCTAAATTTTAAGCGCCCCAAGCTTTTATTTACAGTCACTTGGTGACTTGGTAAGAAAAATTATTTTCTAGTATTCAGTACATTAAATAAAAGCTTGTTTTTAATAACATTATTTTTTTACATATAAATTATTTTCTACTTTTAAGTCTGTAATTTTTTTTTTTTAATTGAATCATGCAATGTCCCCTCTTAGATGCATGTTTGCAAAATTTCAGAACTCCAAGTACACGGAGAGAATTAAAAAGTAATTTTTGTCGTGAATTTCGCGGTAAAAATTACCGTGATATATTTCAATGTGGTGACAAGTGAGAAAAGCATAATAATTCGTATGCGACAAGGTTTTTTTAACTCACGTTACAGAAAATTTCAAATACGTAGCTAAAATTTTACTATACAAGAAGGGTAGCGCGCACGATCATTTTTACCGAGAGCACAATACATTTTCCTATAACACTCATTAAATTTTATAATAAATCTTAAAATAACTGTTATAAAGACGATACTTTTTTATAGACATTTTTGAAAGGCATAAAATAATAAAATGCATAGTAAAATTTCGCTGATATTATATATTTTTTAAATTTAAGTTTTGCTTATTTTGTTACACATCAAAATTTACTAGAAAATTTGGTAAAATTTTCTATCTGAAGAAGAAATTTTATTTTATTTTCGTAGATTATTTTCTTCAGATAGAAAATTTGGTAAAATTTTCTATCTGAAGAAGAAATTTTATTTTATTTTCGTGAAAATCTGTGTTTTACGCAGTAATAATAAGCGAAGTTTCAGGGTTGTCATCTGGTTACCGTTACTGCACGGTAATTTTTTACATTTAATTCTCTCCGTGTAGTCGTGAAGTGGGTGAAATATCGATTTTCCGTTTTGCATCTCACAACAAATGAAGTTAAATAAAAGCTGGTCAAAAAGCAACCAGCAAAACAATTATGTGACTACACTAGAGGCAAATTCGAGAAAGTGGAATATTAAGATAGACGTAAGATAATAAAAGAATTGATGTAAACACGAATGTGAAGGTGAAGGGAAGGGCACTCATCTAAACACCCTTAAAAGAGTAGACAAGGGTTTAAGATACTTATCGATCTACTGCTAGTAGATCGCTAAATAAGTATCTTAAAAAATAACTGTAGATTTTTTCGTAGGCGAAATATGTCGAAATAAATTCAAGAAATTCAGAAATATTAATTTTCATTGCGTTCCAAGGATGCAAAATTCAACCTCATTGAGAATAACAGTTATCACATAAAGATATTTATAATGAAGAAAAGGAGAACGGATTGGAAGTGTATTTGAACGTATGAAAAAGAGAGAGCTAGTTCAACTGACCTTAGGGTCGAAGTTGAAGACACGTTCGGGCCTAAAAGGGCACTCGAGACCGCACTTGCAGGTCCCCGGAGTCGTCAGATACTCCTTGAGTTGGCTGAGCGAACCAAGAGCCGTACTGCTGGGGCTGAAACATAATTGATATTCGACGTAAATTATATTGACAAAAATACACCGATCGTTCGTACGATTGTTCGTCGCTGCTGGCCAATCATGCGGAGATTACTTTTATAACTTTTCGACGCAACGGCCGTGACGCACAACAAGAGGCACATTACCATATACTCATTACACTCTCAGAGTGACATCGGTACATTATTCTTTTTGTATCTGACACAAAGGGTCATTGCAATGAGATACGGATTTTTAAAGATGCAAATGCAATTAAATCGCTGTTCAAGTTTACAGAGACATTGAGGCGGTGTTGTAGTCTAGAAATTTGAAAAAATCAATTTTCTTTCGTGGCATTTTCCAGCGCATACCTTTTTGTGAGTTTGCGACGCGTTTTTTTGCCTTTTTCGGAAATAAAAAAGCGAAATACATCCAAAATACACGCTTTTTTTCCTTCCATGATTAAAATATAAACGTCCTATACATCACGGACCTGGATGGATATTTTTTTTTATGTCGGCACAAGTTTCAGCTATCACGTAAGGGCGGAAAACCCTTTACAATGTTCGAAAAATCGATTTTTTTCGCATATTTCAAAAGTATTTATAATATACTAGCTTCCACCCGCGTAGAATTTGGCCCATAGAAATGTCATCAGAAGTAGCCCCTCGCATTAGGGGTTTCAAAAAAATCCTAAAATATGCGTTTTATTATTTGTTTTGAAGAATATTTACATCAGGTTTCAAGTTGATACGCCCTAGAAAAATTTTCCATACAAACTTTAACACCGTATTTCGCCCCCTCAAGAGTGGATTTTCGAAAAATCCTCTCTTAGTACACTTCTTCACCTTCTAAGGAACTTATGTTCCAAGTTTCAAGTTGGTACACGCAAGGAGAATCCTCCGAACAAACTTTGCCACGCCTTTTCACCCCCTTAGGGGTTGAATTTCGAGAAATCAGTTCTTAAACGATGCCTCCAATATAAAATCAACATCCTCTCCAAATTTCACGTTTCTGCCTTTAGCCGTTTAGGTTGGGCGATGATAAAGGAATACCTTATAACGCCGCCATTTTGTTTTGTTTGAAAAAAAAAATTCACATTCGAAAGTTGTAATAAGCTAATGTCAAAATTTTGAAACGATGCGATTATTTTATCACCATTAAAAAAATTTATGAAAAATGAATCATTTTCGGGCGTCTAGAGGGTTTTCCCCCCTTAATATACGACGCTTCGTATGATGACGCATGTGCGAGCGGAGAAACAACTGCGAACGACATTTGTCAGTAATTTCACTATGGAATTATGCATAGACCCAATAGAAGAAAAAAAAAACGTGTACACCAATCTCTTCCTGTCATTGTATCGCAATGTTTGGAAAGTGATATTCGATAGGTTGAAAAAAAAAAGGATAAATTGGCTGCAGACCAAAATGAGATCAAGCGAGCTTAATAGGTGTTGTCGATATAAGGAAAAGGACAAAAGAGGCGCGTTGCTTCCGCAAAGTGAATGTAAGGCAAAGGGATGTGGCTAGCCGCAGAAACCGGAGGCCTTAATAATACACATGTGTATTTTATTGGAAGGTGTGGGTGTAATGCTTGAACGTACCACCGAGGGGGCGTGGAAAGTCGATAAAAATTATTTCGACCGCCAAGCTCGGTGAAGACCGAGATTCCAGACCGAACTAAGTTTTATTCGACGCTGAACGAATCTTGTTAAGGTTATGTGAAACATATTCACTCTTGTTCAGCCGTCAGCACCGCTACTGCTATCTCTTTCTCTATCTCTCTCTCTCTCTCTCTCTCTCTCTCTCTCTCTCTCTCTCTCTCGCACCTATATCCGTTTTGCATCACCTTAACGTTGAAGGGAAGCGGCCAAAGTAGATTTGCGTCAGTCAAATAAGATACACTCTACGTCAAACTGAATTGAAATCGTAATAAAAAGCTCGCGATACGGTTGTAAGTATTCCGAACGATTTGACACTTCAGGAGAATGTCTCTAAATAATATAAATCACTAGAGAAATAGCATTTACCTTACAATTCATTATTTACAGACACGTGTTTTTTTGCACATGACCAAGAGGACATTTTCCATGAGATTAAAGCTTGCTTCCTTAGAAAACAAAGGAAATTATTATTCAGTGACTTATTTAGACATGTAGAGTTAAAATCTGCAAAAAAAATAATCATTTAAATGAGAAAATAAACATATAAAAAAGAACTTTCGTTGCATTCCAACGATGCAAATTTCGAGAGCATAATTTTCCAACAATCTCTAATATGGAAATATTGAAACATTTGCTTTTCAAGATTACGACGATATCAACGCCCGTTTTTTTTTTTTTATCAATCAGCGAACTCGGCTTGATCGAAATCGTACTAAAAGTATTCTCGAAGGTTTCTCGAAACAGGTGCAAAAAGTTTTGAATCTTAGGGGGTTACAGCACCTTGGCGCACGAAAAAATAGGTATAAAAATAAAAAGAATTGTCGACGCGACTATTAAATATGTAAAATAGTTTTTATTTTTCATTTTGTAAAAAGTTGTATAAATAAAACTCGTTTTTATTTGATTGATATTTATTATTTTTCACAAATATTGAGGTGGCAAATAAGTTCGTTCGGTTTTGTTCATACCGTTCTTACGTTCAAAACCAAACGAACTTATTTGCCAACCCATTACATTTAAAAAAATGAATAAAAAAATAAAAAAAATAGCGTAGATATGTTGTCTAGTAGGACCTTCTTTTCAAACTGGTAGACAAAATATCTCGAGATCTAGTCAACCAATTTTAATGAAATTTATACCACATATTCTTCATAGTATTATCTGGGATGTAGCATACGATTTTATTAATTCGATGCCGCGTTCATTTATTATTAATTTTTCGAACTCAGAATTTTAGTAAAAATCAGAATTTTTTTTTCAAACAGCTGTCATTTCGAGAAAAAATTTTTAAAAATATTTTCCCTATGCTACACTTTGACTATTACCTTTCTTAAAAAGAAAAAATTTAATTTTTCATTTTTAAGACGATGGTTGACAGAAGAAAACAATTCCACCATCGGCAAGGATTTTCAAAAGAGTCCTACTAGATGACTTATATTAAGGGGGATTTTAGTTTGTTCGGAAAGGAAAATCGGCAAGAATTTTCAAAAAATCCTACTAGACGACTTATATTAACGGGGATTTTACTTTGTTGGGCTAAAAAAAAAATATTTTGATTTTTCTGTATCGGAAACAGCCAATGCTTAAAGAAGGTGTACTTTATGTTTCTGGCATAGCAGATTAGATTTTTCATTTATTATTTTGTGATGATATTTTGTTTGTTTTTGATTTGGTGAACTGTTTTTATTTTATGAACAAAAACCTGCAAAAATGTTTGGTAAAAAACTAAACTTCCCCTTCGAACGTTCACTATTTTCTTGTTTTTTTTTTCAATTTTTCTTCTTGATTCTAGTTCGACTTAGATTCGAAAAAATATTATCATGTTCAAAAAAAAAACCGCTTAGTAAACGTGCCAAATTTCAACATTGTATATTTAATATTTTTCGCATAAAAAAATTGGTGAAAAATCGAACATTTTTTGGCCCAACAACGTAGAAACCTCCCTTAATATCTCCATTCAGAAGTTCATTCCATCCTATGTCCTTCTTTGTTTCATTAAAGATCCACCAACAAATATCTCTACTTATCATTCTCCGAAATTTCTCGCATTGCCTTATACGCTCCAAATTCTCGTTTTCCTTCCCGCACAGTCTGCACGACTCTTCTTTGAACCCTATCGAAAATTATTTTATATATTTATATATTTAATTATTTTATTTTATTTAATAATTATTTTAGGCCCTTCAAAATTTTCTTTTATTTTTTATACCTTAATTCCCAAACTGCCAAACTGCATGTCTGATAAAAGTAGGATGAAAGGAACCGATCGGTCATTCAGTCAACATCAGATAGTGCATGATGTTGAAGTTTGCATCGTTGGAACGCAACAAAACATAACTTTTCTCCATAATTACTCACACTTTTTGACTTAGGATACGAAAAATCACTCAAATGATGTTTGTCCTATCTTCAGTAGAGATCTACGACTTCAATCAATGAAGAAATAAAAGAACTGAATTATAATAAAAATGAAGAAGTGTAAAAAAAAAAAAAAGAACTCCGTTGCATTCCAACGATGCAAACTTCAGGGCCATGAAAGTGTTGGAACGCGTGTAACAATCGAGTCTGCAATGGTTGGAAACATTGAAGGTCCCGAAACTTTCGTTAACAACGTAAGTGGCCAACACGGACGAGGCGTAGAGACGTCGTTGGAAGTAAAAAAAAAAAAAACAAAAGAAAAAAAAGCGGATATTTTTCTTGTATAGCTTTGTGTTTGCGATCGCGAAGCTAGAGAGAAAACCGCAAGAGGTTGGTCGTCGTTACGTAGTGGAGCGGGAGGAAGAAAAGAGTTGGAGGGTTCGGTGGGGGTTTGGAGGGCAGATGGGGTTGCCGAGGAGTAAAGGTACGGCGAAGGGTGGTGGTGGTGGTGAATACTGCTGCGAGAAGTTATTGATTACCAAGTTGGACACGCGGCTGGGCAGGCGGGTGAGTGGCCCGAGTGATGAAGGACGCCGCCTTCGCCGCAACTGGCGCCGCGATGGTTGTGTCGTCGTTGGGTGTAAGGGTCGCTCATATACTTGTTTATTCTTGAGGGAAGGTGAAATCCGTACGGTCGCTACATTCTCCGTTGCTTTATTTTATCAAATACAATTGCCATTGCAGGGAAGTGAAAATACTTTAACACTTTGTTATTCTTTCAATAGTGCGCAATGTGAGACGTTTTTTTTTCTTCGAAATTTCAATCATTTGGTAGAAAAGTAAGAAAAGGATTTCTCATTTGCACTTGTATGTCACGCAATGCTTTGACTTTGCCTCAAGGTGAAGCGAATTATTATGATCACTATTGGGAGAAATGATTCTATCGTACAGGCAAGGCACATGGGTTTGAAATTTAAATCCTTGGAATGCAACGATTTTTTTTTTTCAATTACTTTATTGTTATTTTCAATTATTGTTAAATTCAATTTTTTAAAAATTGTTATCGAAAATCATATTTCCTAGACTCCGGTTACAGATCGCTAAATGAGGAGCCTGAAAAAATGATCGCGTGATTTTTATACCTTAAATTTATCCGAGGATAATTTGGAAACTTGAGGTATTACTGGATGGATACTAAAAAATCGCCAAAATTGTTGAAAATTTGAGGAATGACAGTTCTTGATCGAATATATAAATATAGAATTCGAATTTTTATTAAATTCAATTCAATTTTATTAAAAATATAATTAGAATTTTTCACTAAATAATTTAGTATTTTTTTTTGTGTCTCATATCTGCTTTGCACATGTAATACCCGTGCGGCTTTTTACACCTCCCTTCACTTCCCTTTTTACATCGTACTTTCTTTTTACCACACAACATCCATTCTACTACACGGAGAGAATTAAATGTTAAAAATTACCGTGCAGTAACGGTAACCAGATGACAACCCTGAAACTTCGCTTATTATTACTGAGTAAAACACAGATTTTCACGAAAATAAAATAAAATTTCTTCTTCAGATAGAAAATTTTACCAGATTTTCTAGTAAATTTTCATGTGTAATAAAATACGCAAAACTTAAATTTAAAAAATATATAATATCAGCGAAATTTTACTGTGCATTTTATTATTTTATGCCTTTCAAAAATGTCGATAAAAAAGTATCGTCTTTATAACAGTCATTTTAAGATTTATTATAAAATTTAATGAGTGTTATAGAAAAACGTATTGTGCTCTTGGTAAAAATTATCGTGCGCGCTACCCTTCTTGTATAGTAAAATTTTAGCTACGTATTTGAAATTTTCTGTAACGTGAGTTAAAAAAAAACTTGTCGCATACGAATTATTATGCTTTTCTCACTTGTCACCACATTGAAATATATCGCGGTAATTTTTACCGTGAAATTCACGACAAAAATTACTTTTTAATTCTCTCCGTGTAGCTATACTGAAAGTCTCGAGTCAAAGGATCAGTTAACGAATCCTTCATGGATATCTAGATCATTATCGGAAAGAGTATTTCTGTTTGTACATAAAAATTCAAGTATTCCGAAGAAAAAAAACCGATATTGGAGTACACGAGAGTACGGCATCGTCTGACGAGCCAGAACACATAAAAAAAAAAAGTAATACGCTGGCGTCGAGACGCTGCCGCGCCTCTTGATATATATTTATGTATTACACTCTCACCAATAATAATGTAGCGATCGGTAAAGCTATTTGTAAATCATTATTCGTACGAGACTAATGAAGTCGAAAAAGTGTAAAAAAAACTATTGATCTAGCCATAAAAAAACCTGCCAAGTATCGAAACACGCATAAAGTAGGGTGTTCCTTAGTCATTTATTTGCGCGATCATTGGAAACATCAATGTTTGAGGGGTCACACCAACTTGGCGCTCGGAAAAATAGGTATAAAAAAGTTCTTTTTTGAAACGCCTATTAAATGTATAAAACAATTTTTATTTTTTACAAATACACTATAGTTTTATGAACAAATTTGAAAAAAATGAATACAAAAAATTAAAAGATGGCTGAGATACAAGTCTTCTAGTAAGGACCCTCTTTTCAAACTAGTGGACAAAATATCTCGAGATCTACTCAACCGATTTTGATGAAATTTATACCACATATTCTTCATAATATTATCTAGGATGTAGCATAGGTTTTTTTTTTAATTGGATGCTGCGTTCATTTTTTATTAATTGTTAAAACTTTACAGTTTGGTAAAAATCAATGTTTATTTTTCAAACAGCTGTCTTTTCTACTAATTTTTTTTTCTCTGTGCTACACTTTATCTGTTACCTTTCTTTACGAGAATTTTTTTTAATTTATTTTTCAGACGATGCCTCGGAGAGCAAAAATTCAACATCGACAAGGATTATGGGGTTGAAGTTTGCATCGTTGGCATGTGAACGAAATTTTTTTAACCTCTTTTTTTTTATAATTATTCAAAATCATATTTTGCAGATTCGTCGTAGATCGCTAAATAAAAAGCCTTAAAAATGTTTGCGCGATTTTTGTAGCATAAATCTGCTAAAAGAAATTTGTGAAGTAAAAACAAAAATCATTTGCGTTGCATTCCAACGATGCAAACTTCAACGTCATCAAGGATTTTCAAAAGAGGGTTCTAACTGGACAACTTATATCTCCGGCATTACATTTTTATTCGTTTTTTTTTTAATTCATAAAACTACAATGTACTTTTTTAAAATAAAAATTGCTAGTCCCACCTCCTAAAAATGTCCCACTAGACGACTTATATCGCCGTCATTTTTGAATTTTTCATTTTTTTAAATTTATTCATAAAACTATAATGTATGTTTTTTTAAATTATTTTACATATTTAATAGTTGCGTCAACGAAAATAATTTTGTTTTATTCCTATTTTTCCGTAACCCCTTAAACATTGATGCTTTCAATTATCGCAGAAATTGGAAACTTAAAATATTATAAAAAAATCGAATCTCATTACGGGTATCTCAAAATTGGAATATACCGTAGCCAGATCCATACACGGAGAGAATTAAGTGTTAAAAATTACCGTGCAGTAACGGTAACCAGATGACAACCCTGAAACTTCGCGTATTATTACTGAGTAAAACACAGATTTTCACGAAAATAAAATAAAATTTCTTTTCTTCAGATAGAAAATTTTACCAGATTTTCTAGTAAATTTTCATGTGTAACAAAATACGTAAAACTTAAATTTAAAAAATATATAATATCAGCGATATTTTACTGTGCATTTTATTATTTTATGCCTTTCAAAAATGTCTATAAAAAACGTATCGTCTTTATAACAGTTATTTTATGATTCATTATAAAATTTAATGAGTGTTATAGGAAAATGTATTGTGATCTCGGTAAAAATTATCGTGCCCGCTACCCTTCTTGTATAGTAAAATTTTAGCTACGTATTTGAAATTTTCTGTAACGTGAGTTTAAAAAAAAACTTGTCGCATACGAATTATTATGCTTTTCTCACTTCTCACCACATTGAAATATATCACGATAATTTTTACCGTGAAATTCACGACAAAAATTACTCTTTAATTCTCTCCGTGTAGAGAATCTTATTAAATCGAAACTCTAAACCGTTCTACCAAAATTCCATTCTACAATTCCTAAGTCCACGTTTAATGTAACCTCGAGCAAAAAAAAAAACGAAATTTCGTGGGAAAAAAAAACGCTTCTCGAGAAGGGAAAAGAAAAAAAAATCACACGTATCGGCTGCGATTGCGATTCGGCAGGATTTTCGGGTCCGACAAGAGAGGGTCACGGGACAAAGTTGCCGAGCCCTGCGAGTATCTGGGTCAAGAGAAAACCAGTCGGTCAGTACCACCGAATCTCGAGGTTGCACGAGCCGGCTTTGCTTTCGCCACGAACGTATCGTGCGTCAAGTATATCTGTATCTATGCATAACGACAATGAAAATCAGCTACCTCCCCCCTCCCTCCCTCCCTTCATATACTCCTCTACCCGCCTCACTCTACAATACAATTGTAAACATTCATCCGTTTCGCGAATATCACTATCCTACGTGTCGACCGGTTCGCATTTCGTATAAACGTTAAATCGTGTTTGGAGAGCAGTATTGCTGCATAGCTTATATGTTGGAGGCTATACGGATGCCCTCGATGCAGAGGCAAAATGCCTTGGTATTGTAACGAAACGAACCAGGTTATTGCGG
Source organism: Ophion ventricosus (assembly GCA_963932345.1). NCBI lineage: Eukaryota > Metazoa > Arthropoda > Insecta > Hymenoptera > Ichneumonidae > Ophion > Ophion ventricosus. The sequence goes on along the minus strand of OZ010719.1, from coordinate 4,571,547 downwards.
CTTGAGTGCTTGTCCCGCCTCGCACTGAAGCTGCAATAATGGCTTCGTTCAATTTACAATCGTTTTATCAACGTTTCAGTGAAGAATTTCATTTAGCGCACATTTCGCAACGCTGATGCATAAACATTTCTATAGCATTATTATTCTTATTGATATCGTCGTTGTTGATGCGAGTACTGTACTCGTTATTGTCAATTATATTATTTCTTTGTTTTGTTTTTTTTCCGGTTGTGCTTATTCCCGTGCGGAAATTGAGTGACGGTTTTGATCAGGCCCATCTTAATTTTGCGTAAATTTATTAGGGACCTAGTCCAGAGGCCTCAAATGGGCCATCAGGGGCCATTGAAGGCAAACTAATCAGGGCCTTTAAAATTGCCTCAACGGTGCCTCATCAAAACCATTGCAGCTATATGTGTACGTGTGTGTGGTAATAGTGCAGTATAAGGACGTGGGTTTGAAAGTTTCAAAAGATCCATTTTTTTTATATTTCATTATCTAATAATACAATACGTCTAGAATATTCTCCCGAAGTTTTAACCCTAGAACGGGTAACCTGGGGTGAAAAACCACCCCAGGCGAGTTTAAATCTCGCGCCCTTTCTCCCTTCCTCGCGTTTACGACTGGACTTCTTTTAAATTCCCAGACTAGTACCTCGTGACTTCTTTTAAATTCTCAGACTTCGATTCCCGGAATAAATAGACTTTTTCGAAAATCGCGTAAGACTAACCATGATGTCTCAAAACTGTATATTTTCACTTTATAATGCCGTTGGATTTATTCAATTTCGTTAAAAATCAACGGAGATATTGCAAATTCAATAAAAAAATGTCATTTTTACGAATTTTTCATGTTTTTCACCCTTTTACCTCATTTTTTACTAACTTTTACTACTTCAAGCGGAATCGCCGTAGGCTTACGTGATTCTGCATTAAAAAACGAAAAGTATGAGCCCAAGTTAAACCCTTTTCGTGAAATTTTACCGGAGATATGAATTTTTCAAAATTGGGGTGGTTTATCACCCCAGGTTACCATAATAGGTCAAAAAAATAAGGTTACCATTCTTTGTACTTAAAAATGAATAAAAATGAATTAAACATTTTTTTTTACGTATTTCAAGACTTTATTTATCAAGCCCAACAACTTTTATATTCATATCTTTTATAAAATCCTCAAAAAAAATTGCGAAAATAGCCTTTTTTTTTCGTGGCTCCAAAGTGGACTGGCCCCTTAAATCATTTATTCGAGGTTCTGAAAAAGATGAGGTAAAAATTCGTGCTACAAGTATAACTGTCAAAACTTATATATTTTAATAACAGAATTTCGAACAAAATTCTTTACATTTAATTTGTAAAAAATTCAAAAAAACCATATATAGACCTTGAAAGACTTATATTTCCTGGAGAAAAGTGATATAGGTTATTTTTCTAAGTAATTGTATTTTAATTAAGAGGTGATCGTTCGAACTAAGAAGATACGTATTTAATTTGCTAAGAAAAATGTATTTAATACGTATTTTGAATTCTTGCCACCACGTCTCCGCCTTCTGCTACGTTAATGGGCGCCATCTGGATTCCGATGTGGAAACTTCTTCTAGGGAATCCGTATCATATCCCTAATATCTGCACGGGTTTAAAAAAATCATAAATATAAGCGCGAAAATGTACTTTAATAACCATTCGCGTGTGTTTAGAGACATGTAAAAATGAATCTGAATGCCTTTGAGGCATTGGATATATTTTTCGAAATAACCGGAAGAAGTATGGTAATCATCGTTGAGGCTGGCCTCGTGAAATATTATTAACAATGCAAAGGATACATGAACTTGAACCCTTCCTCTCTCTCTCCCTCTCTCTTTCTCTCTCTCTCTCTCTTGTCCTTGGAACTCAAACGCGATGAAAAGTCGACCTAGACCCGTGTACGGGTTCACGAAGTTGTTCGGATCCAATTACGAGGGTTTGTGACGAGCAAACAAAAGGGAAACCCACTAGAATGTGGCCGAAATATGCGACAGAGAACTTTTAACCCTGTACTACGTGACTTCCAATCCGTCCGAGCCGCCGAAGACTCACCGAAGCGCGACCGTCGTGGAGAAAGAAAGTCTCCAAGAGACGAAATAAGAATGGTCCCCGGTGTTGCAATTAATAAACGCTGTACATGCGCGAATTAAGAGAAGGCTTGCGAGGAAAGGTACTGCCGGGCTCGTCGTACGTAAACGATGGACGTATTTGCGGGCAAGCTGAGAGAGCACTCGCGCGTCTTACACGCTTGGAAGCGTGTCGACGATGAACCTTGGAAATCCATGTCCAACGACGAAGCAACGAGGTTCGTGAGCCGGGTTTTCGTGGGATTCGATTCAAGGACCTTGCGGCCGTCACGCTTTAAGAACGTATCACACATACATTGCCAGCCAAGAGTTTCTTTCTTTTTTTCTTTTTTTTCTTCTTTTTCATCCGATTTTAAATACTTCGCGATACGTCTGAGAAATCGGATAAACTTCAGACGTATTCAACGTGTAAATATTTATTTTTAATTATAATACCAATTATTGTAAAATTCTTCGAGGAAACTATCAGCGAAAGAACAATTCTTCGTATGAAATGTAATATAGTGTACTGTAAATTCTGGATCTATTGATGATGCGGAAATTTGCATCGTTGGAACGCAACGAAAATCATTTATTTGTCATTGCAAGCTGTTTATTTCTCATTGCGAGCGTTTCGATTGAAAAAAAAAAAAAGCGGTAGCAGGACTCGAACCCAAAACCAGCAGCATACTAGCCGAAGACCTTAACCGCTAGGCTATCGCGCCGCTACGAAAACTCTTGTTATTTTCGAGATTCAAAAATCGTCACACAAATTTTGTTTGGTGGATTTCGCGAAAACGAGGGCCCACCAGGGTGAAAGGTGGCAGGGGGTGACAGTTGGGACCGAACCCTACACTACCCTGAAAGGACGTCCCGAAATCGATTGCGTGCCTGGCAAGGTCCCCTTGTTAGTGAGGCAAGAACTTAGTTCCTCAATTATCCGCTAGAAGCGCCTTTACGTAGGGGTCTTGTATAGGGAGTCTCAAAATGACCTGACATTTCAATTTATTAATAAAACGTATTATTTATTTGAAAAGTATAGTCGAACCTCGATATAACGAAATCCTCGATATAACGAAGTTTTGTCCTCTCTCCCTTCCGATAGAGGCCCAAAACCTTGATACAACAAACAAAAACTATACACGGAGAGAATTAAAAAGTAATTTTTGTCGTGAATTTCACGGTAAAAATTACCGTGATATATTTCAATTTGGTGACAAGTAAGAAAAGCATAATAATTCGTATGCGACAAGTTTTTTTTAACTCACGTTACAGAACATTTCAAATACGTAGCTAAAATTTTACTATACAAAAAGGGTAGCGCGCACGATAATTTTTACCGAGAGCACAATACATTTTCCTATAACACTCATTAAATTTTATAATAAATCTTAAAATAACTGTTATAAAGACGATACGTTCTTTATAGACATTTTTGAAAGGCATAAAATAATAAAATGCACAGTAAAATATCGCTGATATTATATATTTTTTAAATTTAAGTTTTGCGTATTTTGTTACACATGAAAATTTACTAGAAAATCTGGTAAAATGTTCTATCTGAAGAAGAAATTTTATTTTATTTTCGCGAAAATCTGTGTTTTACTCACGAATAATAAGCGAAGTTTCAGGGTTGTCATCTGGTTACCGTTACTGCACGGTCATTTTTTACATCTAATTCTCTCCGTGTAGATATAACGAATTTATTTTCAGGGCCCTTAACCTCTATACAAGGAATTTTTGTGAACAAAACCTCTGTATAACGCAGCGTTCGGTAAACGAACTCCCTTTCGGTCCCTTCTAGGGACCGAAAGGAAGGGTCCCCCTCACTGCTTCTATGGAGCCTGTCTAGACTTGCAAACTTTTAAAATTAAACAAAATATTTGTTTAATTTTAACATAATCCGCTTTTAAAAATAATATGTTATATACATTATGCTCCAATTGCTAATTGCTTATAAAAATTGCTCTACTTTAAACCTTTCTTTCTTTAAAAAATATCCTTATATTTATAGTACTAATATTTTTTTTTTAAATAAAGAAAGGTTTACATTAGAGCAATTTTTATTTGTGCTTTTTATTGAAACCTCAATATAACGAATTTTTTTGGAACATAACCTCGATATAACGAAACCTCAATATAACGAAAACTCGATATAACGAACTTTTTTGCTCGTCCCTAGAGATTCGTTATATCGAGGTTCGACTAGTACGAATATTTTTTTTTATTTTAGCGTTCAATAAAAATGAGCTACAATAAATTATTATACTCAACGATGAACTGGAATGAAAAATTTCGCACACGTTTGGTAGATTTAAACATTTTTACATGTTCTCTGAGAAGTCGCGGTTACGAAAATTATTCTACTAGGCACTTTTTTTCTACGTTTTATTATTAATATTTTCTTTGAATATTCGGTGACGCCCTGCATTTATTGTCGTTAGGAAATCTTTAGCATTTTTACACGCTTCGAGCAGTTTATATCGGACATCTAGCGTTATTTAGTATATAAATTAACAGATAGAAATGTCTTTCCACATTTTATTTCCATAAAGTATTGGATAAATAAGACGATTTTTAAAGTCGTAATTTTTTTATTCAAAAATTCGGTAACTTGGCTTGAAATGTTGCCAGTATACTGGGATGTATTTTTACTTCAGAGGTTAGGCCACTATACATTTTTAAAAAAAACTGGAAAAAACATTTTTTGACTTGAAAGCCGCTTAAGGGTCTTAAATCTGATATACCAAAATATTATGGGCAGTGAAAATCTCTAAGTACCCCAAACAGCTATAATCTGTGCCTGGAGAGGCGGACCCGCAGTGCGTAAAGCTTTCCGAACAATCGCTGCCTGAAGCTGCAAAAGAGGCACGGATCAGCTTCAAAGCGCCCAGAAAGTAAATAGAGATACAGAAAATCAATGTGGAAAGCCAATTGTATGACGTAGACATCGCAGATTAGACGTATAGAAGGATTTTCCATGATCTTATAATACTGAAAACTGTTTTACGCGTTTTACTGAAAGGCTCTTTTTTTCGAAATTAAATTTTTTGAACTGGCCGGAAACATAAATCGAACAAATCTTCACCAATCGATCTGAAAATTTAACTGTATTTTCAAAATTGCATTCTCTGGCGACGTACGTAGGATTTTTTCGATCCATTGCATAGTATTTTTTTATGAACAATTATCTGACGATTTTTTGTCAATATTTTTTACTTTTTTTCATAAGTGTACTATTTCGTCAAAAATCAATATATCGAAAAAAAATCCTGCGCACGTCTCTAGCTGTTATTATACATAATCGAAAAAAATGTTGGTTTTTTGTTCCAGGTCAAAAATTGCACGAGTTAGATTTCCGGCCGCGGGGCCCTTGAAAAAAAAAAGCGTCGACGTAGAAATGCTGTGCAGCCGCAATTTTTTTCATCAATTACTATGAAAAAAAAAATTAATTTTTGCACGGAGAGAATTAAAAAGTAATTTTTGTCGTGAATTTCACGGTAAAAATTACCGTGATATATTTCAATGTGATGACTAGTGAGAAAAGCATAATAATTCGTATGCGACAAGTTTTTTTTAACTCACGTTACAGAAAATTTCAAATACGTAGCTAAAATTTTACTATACAAGAAGGGTAGCGCGCACGATAATTTTTACCCAGAGCACAATACATTTTCCTATAACACTCATTAAATTTTATAATAAATCTTAAAATAACTGTTAGAAAGACGATACTTTGTTATAGACATTTTTGAAAGGCATAAAATATGAAAATGCACAGTAAAATTTCGCTGATATTATATATTTTTTGAATTTAAGTTTTGCGTATTTTGTTACACATGAAAATTTACTAGAAAATCTGGTAAAATTTTCTATCTGAAGAAGAAATTTTATTTTATTTTCGCGAAAATCTGTGTTTTACTCAGTAATAATAAGCGAAGTTTCAGGGTTGTCATCTGGTTACCGTTACTGCACGGTAATTTTTAACATTTAATTCTCTCCGTGTGTAATTAGTAGTATAATAAAATCCACTTTACAGAATTTCGATTGATGCCTTTATTTCGTTAACCCTTCGTTGGTCACACATCCAAATTCAATCGCGATGGCCACACTTGGGTCGATTCTACTCAGTCAATTTTCAAAAAATTATCGTGACCAAACTATCCGTCCGTAGTGGTTCAAAAAATTACGGAACATGCTTTGAACTTTTTAGATGATGTACGAAAATTTTTTTTATAAGAAATAAAATGGCGACATGTTAAAAAAAATTCATAAAGAGGTGAAAACGCAAAAAAGACACTTTTTCGCTCAAAAAATCATAGTTCCGTGAATTTTCAACATTTTTACCTAAAATTTGGACGTGATGCTCCTTAGATATGCTACTTTTGGGAAAAAAATAGTAACATAGGGCGCATTCCAAAAAAGGTATTTATTTCGACGTGTGAATAGGGTAAATTTTATGGTATGAGGATACTTCAAACTCCAGGTAAGATAACGAAGTTATAAGCACATAGTCGAGAGCGCGCCGGGGCCGCATGCTGTGAACTAGTGAAACTTTTAACGCGATTATCTCGAAACTGCATTTTCAAAAACTGCTCGTGTTATAGCTCAAAAAGTTATTGATCGATCTGGCCGAAATTTTGGGAGGTTTCTCACTATAACATTATCGGAAGGATATACCTAAAGTTTTAAGACTATCGCGTAAATAAATTACTTTTTTGGGGTAAAAATTGTCGAGAAAATGGTAAAAAATATGAAAATTTGATTGAAAAGCCACTTAACTTTTTATTTTATACTTTTTTATATTTTTATAGGTATATCCTTCACCTACACATGTCAATAGTCGAAAAATATTTTCAATTTGTTTCGGATCAGTAGAAAAAATCAGACAAATAGAGCACTTTTCGATATCACGCAAAAGAAGCCTAAAGGAATACCTTATAACGCCGCCATGTTGTTTTGTTTAAAAAAAAGAATTCAATACTTGAAAGTTGTAATAAGATGTCAACATTTTAAAAAGATGCGATTCTTTTATCACCTTAAAAAAAAAATCATGAAAAATGACTCATTTTCGTCTAAAGGGTTTTCCCCTCTTAACGTGCGATATCGCTAATTTCACGTGAAAAGTTGAAAATTTTATGGATATTTTTTTTTCAGTTGAATCACGCATTGTCGCCTTTTAGATGCGTGTTTACAAAATTTCAGAACTCTAAGTAGTCGGCAAGTGGGTGAAATGTCAAATTTTCCGTTTCGCATCTACAAGAAAGTCAAGTAAAAAAAAAAGCTTGTAAAATGCGTAAATAGCACAGAACGTCTAAGGACCAAATGATCGAGTCATTAAAAGTCGAACGATTAAAAAGTACTGCAATTACCTGATGTAAATGATGACATTGTTGGTGGATATCCTTTTCCATCCTCGTGGTTCGCAAATGCTCGTAACTTTTTCTACAGGATATTGGTGGGAGCGATAATGCTGATGTCGATTATTGACATCGCCGTCGTTAACGAGCAAGCAAGTAACGCCGTTGTTATTGTTGTTGTTGTTGTTGTTGTTTTGGTGTACGACGGTTTGATCGATGTTGCGAGACAGCGTAGCCTGTCCCGAGAAAACACTCGCGTTCACCGTATCACTGGACAGTCCCACTTGACACTCGTTTATGCTGTCGATTATACTCGCGCTGCTACGTCCGCTTCCCTCGCTGCTATTACTACTATTGCTACTATTGCTAATGCACGAAGATTCGACGATATCCAATGAAGCAGAGTGACAACGACGTATCTCGTCGCGTATCATTGCCGTATTGATGACATCGCGATTCCTACCGTCGATAATATCGTTGTCGTCGAGGCCAAGGCTCGGGACGCGATTTGATTTTTGTTCGACGTTAGGATTGCGTCTCGAGTAGGTAACACGAGCGTATTCGTTGACGGAGAATGTCGAAGCTACGTTTAACGAGGGAGACGACGACGAAGATGATGTGGATGATGAAGAGGATGAGGAGGAGGAGGAGGAGGAGGAGGACGAGGATGAGGAAGATGAGGAAGATCGAGGATCGACTGGAACGTTACCAAGCTCAACGCCGATCGCGCAATTTCGACTATTGGCAATAGCGTCGTAACCGAGATTGTTCGGAGCTCGAGTTACACTCGTTAATCCTGTAACGCGACGACGCATCGTCGTTGTCGTCGTCATTGTCGTCGTTGTTTCCGAGTCTCTCGAGTCCTTGTCGCTCTCTTCGTTTTGGGACGAGGCAACGCCAGCGTTACCGCCCGATCGAGGCTTCGATCCTCGGCCGGTCAATCCCAATCTCGAATGATCCTCGTCGCTCTTATCGTTTCGCACGACCCTCGACGAATCGTCACAAGACTCGTCGCGAGTTCTTCCTTCGACGTTGCTCGATGTCGCGCCGATAGCTCGTTCCTCTCGTTCCTCGTCCCCGTAACAACCGTCCTCTGCCTCGTCCACGGACGAAAGTCTCTCGCGTCCATCATCTTCATCCTCGTTTCGCCTCGATGCAACTGAACGACGAGCCTCGATTACGTGAGAACGATGAACGATTTCTCGATTATCGAGCCTCGTCTCTTCCGTATCGCCCGACGATCCAACCGGTATTAGGAGCCCTCTCGTTGTCGATTTTCCAATCTTATCGATATGATAATCGAGCGACGGCGGCGAGACGACCTCGCCATCCAACGCTCTATGCTCGCCGAAAACATCGCGTGACGCGACCACGGTGGTATCACCATTGTTGTTACTTATGGACGATGGATAGAGCAACTTGTCGCATGGCCCGTAAACGAAAACTCCTTGATTTCTCGCCAGGCTTGCTGCTTGTTGTTTGTTCCGCCGATTATCCCGTACATGCTGCTGCGCCTTGTTGTGATTTGTTTTTTGCTGATGATTGTGCTGGTAAATGCCGCGACTCGGGGAAACAGGGCGAGCAATCGGCTGCTCAGGCTTGCCGGCCATTATACAGGTCCAGCAGTGCAGGGCCCCACGCCACCGACATCACTGGGACACACGGCGATCTCCTCCGAGCCTCCACTAACCTCTGCTGCATCCTCTAAACACAGAAACACATCGTTAGATTGAAATTTGAATCGTTGGAATGCAATGAAAAAAATATTATTTTCTTTTTTTTCAGTTGCACTCGTATTTCTTTTGGCAAATCTTCGTTACGTAAATCCCTACACGGAGAGAATTAAATGTTGAAAATTACCGTGCAGTAACGGTAACCAGATGACAACCCTGAAACTTCGCTTATTAATACTGAGTAGAACACAGATTTTCGCGAAAATAAAATAAAATTTCTTCTTCAGATAGAACATTTTACCAGATTTTCTAGTAAATTTTCATGTGTAACAAAATACGCAAAACTTAAATTTAAAAAATATATAATATCAGCGAAATTTTACTGTGCATTTTATTATTTTATGCCTTTCAAAAATGTCTATAAAAAAGTATCGTCTTTATAACAGTTATTTTAAGATTTATTATAAAATTTAATGAGTGTTATAGGAAAATGTATTGTGCTCTCGGTAAAAATTATCGTGAGCGCTACCCTTTTTGTATAGTAAAATTTTAGCTACGTATTTGAAATTTTCTGTAACGTGAGTTAAAAAAAACTTGTCGCATACGAATTATTATGCTTTTCTCACTTGTCACCACATTGAAATATATCACGGTAATTTTTACCGTGAAATTCACGACAAAAATTACTTTTTAATTCTCTCCGTGTACGATAACGAAGTTTGCATCGTTGGAACGCAACGAAAATTCTTTTTTCTTTCTTTATTTTCATTACGAACGACAATATTTTCTTGCCGATTTGTATCGTAGATTTTTTATGAGGAGCAAAGCGCGTGCAACGAAGATATTTTTTTCTTCAGATTGCCAATTTTTTTTTTTGTTGGTACCTACATTTAGATTACGAAAATAACTGAAACATTTTCGAGGATTCTTCAAAAAAAAATTATCACAAAAATCTGCGAAAAAGGATGTAATAATAAAAATAATGAAATGTTAGGTTAGGTAGTTAGGTTTGGGTTTGTTTGGATTTTCATAATCCAAACAAACACAAACTCGACCGTTTGGCGATTAGCTCCAAAACATCTCCATTCTGGGTACAAAATAATCGAGGTAGCGGCATTTCTTGTTGCTATTTTATTAAATGAAGGAAATTCAGCCCTACTCATAGTTACGAATGAACTACAAATCGTAGTTGGCAGGCAGATCTACGGATATGCCGAGCAAATGGATCAGATGCGCGTGACTCGGCAAAATAGAAAAAGTTTATTAGAGACAAAAGAAGCTCGAAAAGCTCGTAAAGAGAAAATGCAAGCTTCAAATGAGTTGCATGAGGAAGAGGAAGGACTACTGTATGGTGCTGGAATCGCTGATTAATCGGTAAGACACTTTATCATTTGATTAAACACATTTGACTTTGAGTTTTTCGTTTGTGAAACTTTAAACGTGTTTTTCTCGAAACGACATTTTTTCAATTTGCGGGAATCATAACTCAAAAACTAATTGATGAATCATCTTCAAATTTGAAACACGTTTACATAATAAAATTTATTAAAACATGAACCTAAAATTGGAAAGATTAGATTGTTTAAAACATATTTATTATTGCAGAATGCCCGGGAAAAAAAATGCTAAAAATCGATCATTTTTTTTTCGAACACGTTCCAACATTCGATTCTCGATTTTTTTTTCAAAATTTAGGTTCATGTTCTTAAAAAACATCTCAAGAATTTATAAAAATTTGTTGGACTATTTCAGATGCGAATTGCGAGCTGCGCAATTCCCGCAAATCGACAACGACGATGAGGACACAGCGGATTACACCTTAATTAATACATGAAATAACTTGAAAAAATTACCGAAGATGTATGAAAATTACGAATTAATTATTGTCAGAGTTGCGGAAATTTCCGTTTTTTTTCTTCACAATAAAAAAAAATCCAAAAAATCATCTAATTTTCGGTCTCCTAAAGTGGTTGCCCTCCTTAATTATAATGTAATCGATTGTTATTGGATATCCATAATAACACGCCTTGAAAAATAAATACAAATAACTATTTCTGACAAAACACGTTTGCCCCGCGTTAAAAGTTCGAATGTCAAAAAAAAAAATCGATTATTTTCGTCGCATCGATTCTACCGATCGGCTGAAGCGGGAAACAACTAGCGTTTGTCGCGCTCCACAGTACAGAGCGCGCCACTTTCGAGCATTGGAAGCGACAAACCAGTTGCACCCGTTACCGGTGGTATGAACGTGAAAATAAACAACAACAAAAAAAATAGCGGGGGAGGGGAAGCTCACTCTCGAGGCCCACATTAATGTTTCAACTATTTTTCCTTCCCCGTCGTCACACGAGTGCTTTCTCTGACCTCGTATGGGAAACAAGCTCCACACGAGAGTCTCTTTGGAGGTGCACTATCGCGCTCGCCGACTAATTTTTCCTCCGAGAGTGGTCCAACATGTGCGAGCAAACTAGCGCCCGCGCGCGCGCGCTCTCGCGCTAGCGCGCGTGTTTGTACGTACGTCGGGTACACACGTTCCCTCACGGTCAATGAACGATCGACGAGTTGGAAGCGCTTGTGGCCCTCGTGCTTGCGATTCTCTACCACTGTGCTCTCTCTCTCTACTACACGTGCGTCATCGCGATATTAAACATTTCGAGCGATCTCCCGATTGCCCGTAACCGCGAGAACAAAACGAACGACGAATTTTTCTCCAGCCAAAGCCACGCTTACTTCTTAACCCCTTCGTTAGCTGAGAGAATTCGACAAAAAGTGCACGGAGAGAATTAAAAAGTAATTTTTTTCGTGAATTTCACGGTAAAAATTACCGTGATATATTTCAATGTGTCGACAAGTGAGCAAAAGCATAATTCGTATGCGACAAGTTTTTTTTAACTCACGTTACAGAAAATATCAAATACGCAGCTAAAATTTTACTATACAAGAAGGGTAGCGCGCACGATAATTTTTCCCGAGAGCACAATACATTTTCCTATAACACTCATTAAATTTTATAATAAATCTTAAAATAACTGTTATAAAGACGATACTTTTTTTATAGACATTTTTGGAAGGCATAAAATAATAAAATGCACAGTAAAATTTCGCTGATATTATAATTTTTTTAAAATTTAAGTTTTGCGTATTTTGTTACACATGAAAATTTACTAGAAAATCTGGTAAAATGTTCTATCTGAAGAAGAAATTTTATTTTATTTTCGTGAAAATCTGTGTTTTACTCAGTAATAATAAGCGAAGTTTCAGGGTTGTCATCTGGTTACCGTTACTGCACGGTAATTTTTAACATTTAATTCTCTCCGTGTACTCCGATTCGCCAATCGCACGAAGGGAGCGCGGAAAAAAAATTCATTGAAAAACCCTCTTCGGCCACGTTTTACGGAGTTTCGATGACGTTCTTCAGTTCCAAGAGTGGGAGTGAAAATACAATGAGTTATTGGCAGGCTGCCATGCTTCTTGCGAATGAAATAAATTATCATTGCAATTTCCGACTCATAAATATTGTTGAAAAATATTTCCAAGCCAACAAATGATATTGCAGGGTGTTTCATTTTGACCGGAACTGAAATTTCATGACATTCGATTACTTTTAAGACAAGGAATAAGGATTTTTTCATGACTTTTAGTATGACTTTCTGGTATAAAAGTTTATAATTCTTCAGTGCGACTAATTTTCTAAATTTTTATACTTATATTCTGCTCTTTGAAACAGATGTGTGTCGTACGCCAATAAAAAGTATACGAAATAAACGAAAAGTCACCAAACTTTACAATTCCAATAATGTTGAAGTTTGCACCGTTGGAATGCAACGAAATATTTTTTGTTCTCAAGTTCCATAATTTCGTTTGATAGATTTGAGCTATAAAAATCACGCTATCATTTTTTAGGCTCCACACATTCAGCGATCTGCAACCCAAGACTACAAAATAGAACTTCCGATAACAATAAAAGACAGAGATTTAATAAAAAAAAATCGTTACACTCCAACGATGCAAACTTCAAGCCCATCAATTCCATGTGTAGTAAAAAAAATGTGAGACAAACATCATTTCAAGTTTGCTGCAAAGAAATATATTTTGGTAACATCTGAAAAAATATTTCATACATTTAGAAACTGAGTAATATCATCTGGTCGCTTCACACGAATAACAAAGAAAAACTAATATGTTGAGATAACGAAACATTTTTTTTTCTACTACCTTTTTTTGCTAATACCGTAGATTGTCGCAGATCCGTGAAAATTTGAAATTATTTTGAATAAATTAATACAAAAATCGGCCACGATAATGGGCGCTGCAGAGAACTTAAAAACATCAGGTAGACTGGTAATTTTTTATGATATTTCATGACTTTTTCAGGGCCGCGTGTAATTTCATGACATTTAAGACTTTTCAAGTCGATAGACACCCGTGTATTGGTACTTATCAATGTTTGCAATTAAATATAAATATGTTGCAATTTGATTCAAGAAAAAGTTGACCGATATACTTGCCAACACAAGTTCAACGCACAATATTTTATAGTTTTCGATTCGGCAATGTCGAGAAAACGTTGAAAATATCGAGCGGACGAATAAATACACTTTATTTTTTAGTTCTAAAGCTTTCATGGCTCTTTGTTTTATGGCTTCCTATGGCATTGAAGTTTGCATCGTTGTAATGCAACGTTTTCTTATTGTCTTCAATTTTCCACTTCTTCATTTGTGTCATTATGGAAAGTCGTCTTTTTGCAAATGAAGATCATATGTCTCTACTAAGACTATGTAAAAGCGTTCGAATGATTTCCACAGCCTAAATCGGCCACAAACAATTCGAGCAATTAAAAATAATTAATATTCGTTGAGTTCCAACGATGCAAACTTCAACGTCATGGCTTCCGGATGGAGGCTGTGTTGAGGATCAGCGTTATGCCGATGTTTCGCAAACGTTACATCGGCATAATGTTTTTTTTTTTTAATCGGACCTCTCAGTCTACTTCATCAGGGCTGAGAGCTCCAATACTGAAGCTCTTGTGTCTCAGGTATTCCATATATTGTTGCAGTAATCGTTCCAGATCACTGCACCAGCCAATCGGGTGTTTTTAATTGATCAGCTGGTAATTTTCAGAATTAATTTTAATTTTAAGAATTAATTTTAATTTTAAGAATTAATTTTAATTTTAAAAATTAATTTTAATTTTAAGAATTAATTTTAATTTTAAGAATTAATTTTAATTTTACGAATTAATTTTAATTTTAAAAATTAATTTTAATTTTAAAAATTAATTTTAATGTTACGAATTAATTTTAATTTTATAAATTAATTTTAATTTTTATAACGAATTTTATAATTAGGTTTCAATCTTTGCACTCAACTGCAACGTGTGTTCAATATTCATTTTTTTCTGATATTCATCATGCCACGTCGACTGGCGACGCTCTGTCCGACCCAATACGACTTAGGCTCGAGAAGGATCGAAGAACGGATGTCTAATGACAAACTCATGTCGAAATGTGTCAAACATACGCTGCGTAATAGTTCCGGTAAGGTTTATCGAATCTTTTTCATTCTGAAAAACATGACGTCGAAGTTTACATCGTTGGAACAAAACGATTTTTTTGTCCATTTTTTACTTCTTCATTTTTATGCTTATCCAGAGCCTTGTTTTTTTTGTTGCTAATTGGAGTTTTCATAACCCAAACAAACCCAAACTCGACCGTTTGGGGATTAGCTCTAAAAAAATCTCCATTCTGGGTACAAAATAATCGAAGTAGCGGCATTGCTGCTATTTTACTCAATGAACGAAATTCAGCCCTACTCATGGTTATGAATGAACAACAAATCGTAGTTGGCAGGCAGAGCTACGGATATGCCGAGCGAATGGATCAGATGCGCGTGGCTCGGCAAAATTGAAAAAGTTTATTAGAGACAACAGAAGCTCGAAAAGCTCGTAAAGAGGAAATGCAAGCTTCAAATGCATGAGGAAGAGAAAGGACTGCTGTATGGTTCTGGAATCGCTGATTAATCGGTAAGACACTTTATCATTTGATTAAACACATTTGACGTTGAGTTTTTCCTTTGTGAAACTTTAAACGTGTTTTTCTCGAAACGACATTCTTTCAATTTGCGGGAATCATAACTCAAAAACTAATTGATGGATCATCTTCAAATTTGGAACACGTTTACATAATATAATTTATTGAAACATGAACCTAAAGTTGAAAAGATTAGATTGTTTAAAACATATTTATTATTGCAAAATGCCGGGGAAAAAATTCTGAATATCGATCATTTTTTTTTCAAACGAGTTCCAATATTCAAATCCCGATTTTTTTTTTCAAAATTTAGGTTCATGTTCTTAAAAAACATCTCAAGAATGTACAAAAATTTGTTGGACTATTTCAGATGCGAATTGCGAGTTGCACAATTCCCGCAAATCGACAACGACGATGAGGACACGCCAAGGGACACAGCGGATTACACCTTCATTAATGCATGAAATAACTTGAAAAAATTACCAGAGATGTATGAAAGTATGAATAAATTATTGTCAGAGTTGCGGAAATTTCCGTTTTTTTTTTCACAATAAAAAAAAATCCAAAAAATCATCTAATTTTCGATCTCCCAAAGTGGTTGCCCGCCTTGAAGTTCGTAGGGACAGACACGAGGCGGGCTTTGAACGCGAGAAAATGATAAGGTTCATGGGCGCAGGGAGGAGGGTGGTGCAAGTGGGTACACTTCCCACCCAAAAAGATTAAAAAATAAAATTTTGTCATATCGTAGAAATAAAAAAAACGGAGTGGCTTGATCAATCAAATCTGCGTATTCAACAAGGGATTTATTTACGGGGTGTCTACCAACCTGAAAAGTCACGAAAAGTCTTAAATGTCACGAAATTATACTCGACACTGAAAAAGTCATGAAAAATTACCAGTTTGATTTTTTTAAAGATCTCTGCAGCACAACATACATCTGTTTCAAAGAGCACTATATAAATATAAAAAATGTAGAGAATTAATCGCACCAAAGAATCATCAACTATACTTTTATGCCAAAAAGTCATACTAAAAGTCATGAAAAAATCCCTATTCCTTGCCTCGAAAATCCTTAAATGTCATAAAATTCCAGTTCTGGTCAAATTTAGACACCCTGGCAATAAAATTCCATAGAAAACCTCCGTTGAGATTTTCTGTATATCTTCTGCTATGGCTAAAAAATGAAGATTTGTCTAATTTTCTTATATTTTCTGGGTGAAGCTGCGTAAGGGAAAATGCTTTTTTGCGTATATCACAAAATCGAGATTCTCCGAGAAGAAATGATTGAGTCTAAATATTGGATGAAAGATAGATATTCTGAAGAATTCTTCTGCGTTTCCACGTGATTTGCATTTGGAATGACGTAAATGCCTAATTTTACATATCTACACGGAGAGAATTAAAAAGTAATTTTTGTCGTGAATTTCACGGTAAAAATTACCGTGATATATTTCAATGTGGTGACACAAGTGAGAAAAGCATAATAATTCGTATGCGACAAGTTTTTTTTTAACTCACGTTACAGAAAATTTCAAACACGTAGCTAAAATTTTACTATACAAGAAGGGTAGCGCGCACGATAATTTTTACCGAGAGCACAATACATTTTCCTATAACACTCATTAAATTTTATAATAAATCTTAAAATAACTGTTATAAAGACGATACTTTTTTTATAGACATTTTTGAAAGGCATACAATAATAAAATGCACAGTAAAATTTTCGCTGATATTATATATTTTTTAAATTTAAGTTTTACGTATTTTGTTACACATGAAAATTTACTAGAAAATCTGGTAAAAATGTTCTATCTGAAGAAGAAATTTTATTTTGTTTTCGTGAAAATCTGTGTTTTACTCAGTAATAATAAGCGAAGTTTCAGGGTTGTCATCTGGTTACCGTTGCTGCACGGTCATTTTTAACATTTAATTCTCTCCGTGTACCTATAATCACAAGGATGCACTGTTATAAATTGTGTCTTAGTTAATAGTATAACGTGTAGATGCAGATATGCAATTCCCTGCAAGTAAATCCTACCGGCGTCCATGACAAAGTTTGCAAAAGCTCGGGTGTATGACGACTAATCGATGTAAACACGTATCGAATCATTGAGATCGGTAAACGAGACCTGTTGTCATCACGCTTACAACACGCACGCACCAATCATCCAGCTTACGATCGCCTGAGCGCACGTAAAGATGAAAAAAGGGCTGAGAAGGCAAGCAAGAGAGAGAGAGAGAGAGAGAGAGAGAGAGAGAGAGAGAGAGAGAAAGAACGAATGACAGATTATTGCGTACATTGTACAGATATTTGTCCGGTGTATTGACGAGCAAAATTCATGCGGGTCGTTTGCTTTTTCTCGGGCGTCGCTCGTTCTCCGTTAAACAATAACGACACGACACTTGTCTGGCAACACACGTTCGAACTTTCCGACGTTCCTCTCACAATCGATGTCGCGGCACACACACACACACGCACACACACACACACGCACACACACACACGACAAAACACGTAACACACATATATACGAGCCACACGAGGGACGTCCAAGGTCCGCGCGCACACAAAACCAAACAGCCGGATCAGCCAAGTGCAACGGTCGTTACGTCATCACGGTGACAAGCTACGCTGATCTCGTACTTTTTTTCGTGGCTGATTATATACGCATAAAACTTCAAGACTTTACGCGTATCGCCGGCCCCGCGACTCGTTCATATCGTATATAGCTAAGAAAGTATCGGGGCGTCGGAGAGGGGGGAGGGCGCTCTAAAGGGGAAAGTAAAAAAAAAGAAAAAATCACCGAAACAACACAGCGACGGGGCTCGCTCGAACGCCCGATGTTTCGATTCGAGTGCGAACGAGAGGTGGAGGGGAAACGAACCGAATTGAACATAGTCACGATCGTTTGCCCTCTGTATATATGTGTGTGTGCATGTGTGTGTGTGTGTGTGTGTGTGTGTGTGTGTGTGTGTGTGTGTGTGTGTGTGTGTGTGTGTGTGTTTGTGCGCGCGCGTTTGTACGAGAAGGTAAAACGAGGAGAGGAGGTCGGCTCGATCGAGTACACGTACGTTGTGTAGCTTTTGTCTCTCGTATGTCACATAGCACGAGGTTCTCCCGCTCGCGCGTACACAAGCTCTTGCGGGCCGCGTAGAAGGGGGGGGGGAGAGAGGGAAAGCGAGCGAGCAAGCGAGAGAGGGAATGTGCCAACTTCGTTCCCGTTTTCCCCGTTTCTGCTGCGTCTTTAACGATTTATAATCGCTCGTTATGTTAGTGGTACAAACTTGCGGTGTGGCGGAAAATTATATCGAGATAGAAAAAAAATAAAATAAAACCTACATTCGTACTACTGCCAACGTCATATTCACCAAATACGATCTTTTATTCGACAACAAAATTAAAACTGCGCGCGGAAAGGGAGTATTTTTTTTGGTCAGAAGAGACGCGTTTACGCGAAAATCACTCGCATACACGATCTCCGTATCCCGGGCTCTGGTGATTCGCACTCGCGACGAGAATTCGTAAATTTTAAAAATGAAGAAAAAGGATAAAAAAAAAGCGAGCGCGGAGTGTTTTTTGTAGTACAAGTTCAACTCACGGCAGGCATAAAAGAGCAGCGATCGCGCCTTAGTCCACACGACCATACAAATATATATATATATATATATATCGGATATAAAGAAGCCAATAGCGTTACTCGAGGCTGCTTTTTCTGGAGTCAACACCTGCCCGTTTTTTTTTTTCGAGCGGCTCAACGACTGGCTAATTAATGTCTCACACTACATATACGATCGAACGAGAATCGTTCGATAAATTTTTTTTTTTTTTAAATCTTCGCTATTCTCCGTTCACCACGATTCACGATACGACACTTTCCAATCGGAAGACTACTCCTTTCCGGAAATTGCCTTTGCTACCCCCTCCCCGTTTTTTTTTTGAGTAAAAAAAAAAAGAGTGCTGTTTACGCCGCGCACCAGCCGAGATACCTACGTACACTGCTGTCGATGTTCCTCCTTCACACCACACTCTATCACCGCCCGTGCGGATTCGGGGCAATCACATCCACAAATTTTTTCACCAACATGAATTATCCATTCGGCAATCGTACGACGACGAGAATCTCGTAAGACACTGGCTAATATATATATATATGTATATATATATATATGTATATATATATGAAACTACACGTACAGCGAGAGATGCGTTACCGATTGTCTAGCGCGCACCGCGTAGTGTGTATATTTGTGTACTACGCTCTATTCCGCGTAACTGATATATTGGAAAATAATGGCTCCCTCTGCATACTCTCCCAGTGAACACCGTGAGACGAGACAAAAGCGAGACAGAACGAGAGAGAGAGAGAGAGAGAGAGAGAGAAGGAGAAAGGAAGCGAGAGAGAGAGAGACAGGGTGGCCAAGAGGCGCCGGAGTCGAACTACATCGATGCTCCCGAAATGCGACATCATCGCGCGCGCCGCGGCGTCGCCGCAAAACAAAATTCTTGGGTTGGGAAACCTTTACTCGTTCACCGGACGATGTCGCTGCGAGCGAATGCGAGATGTTTTTTTTTTGTTTTGTTCTCTTTTTTTTCTTAATCTTCGCTAATCTTCGTATCGAATACAATTTGTTTTCGTTGTGAAGACATTTTTACGTTCGCTGATCAGACTCGTCCGAAAGAAATTGGACAAGTATAACGGAAGAGAAGTTGTTATTGTCGAAAGATTTGTTGGTACGATAAATTTGCGGGAAAAGAAAAGTATTGCGAGGGATGAGACTTCTCGAAGAAATTGCGCCGCATTCTTTTTACCGATTTTTTTTTCTTTCTTTCTATAAGGCTTTGGCCGAAAATGATAAAATGGATGGTAAGAGCTCGATAGGTAACATTGAGAATTGCGTCTTAAAACGTTAATGACGTATTCTTGCGTCTTAAGGGGGGCGCACACGAGTACGCGAGGTGTGTAAATTAAGTGATGAGACTGAGGTTTTTCAATTTTTTTTTTATTGGTATAGAATTACAATTCAATATTGTCTTCCTCAAAATAAGTTCGTTGGGAAGCGACACAGCGCTGGAGACGGTTCTTCCAATCCTCGGAGCAGTGCTGGAACTCGGTTACTGGAATAGCCTTCGGCGGATCAGTTACAGCCGTTTGAATATTTTCGATTGTCCTCAAATAACGTCCCTTGAGGTGATTTTTCAATCTCGGGAAGAGAAAAAAAAGTCACAGGAATGTTTTTATTAGCCAAAAACTCGTTTATTGAAATTACTGTGTGACAGGAATTTTTCTCATGACCAATTTCATTGGTGAATATCTGATGAACAGTGGTGTGAGTCAAATTCAACTCTTCCCCCTATCATTTTGACTTTCAATCGACGTTCCGAACGCACAAGATCTCGGATTCTTTCGACATTTTCATCGGTTCTTGAAGATGAAGGACTTCCGCTGTGTGGTTCGTCTTCAATCGACTCTCTTCCTTCTGAGAATGCCTCAAGGCCTTAGGCCACTCTAGGATTTTCCAAAAATCGTTTTTTTTTTTTATTTTGTCAAAAATCTACCTTAGTACCTATAAAATTATATTCCAAAAGATTATGGGTGTGAAAAATCTCTAAGTACTAATTACAACAAATTTCTCTAAGTACTAAGTACAAACAAATTTGAACCGATTCACTTGAAACTTTAACCCTTAGGGTACATCCGGGGTCAGCCTGACCCCAACATTTTTTTCTTACCTGCAGCGCTTTTTTTTGCGTACCATCAACTTTAAGCACGTTTTTGAACAATTATAAAAGCTTTTTTTCGGAAATCTAACTTCGCGGCCTTAAAGTTTGATCGATTCACTGCAAAAAGTGACTCAAGCTTTTTTCCCGAAAAGCGCATAGTTACCGAGATATTCGAGGTGAAAAATGGCCTGGGGTGTCAAATTGACCCCATGTGCAGGAAATGATTCGCTGTGAAGGTGTGCACACTAAGGGTTAATTGTATATTCAGAATTACATTTTCTGAGGCACTACGTAAGTTTCATTATATTGCATAGTTCCTTTTTTATAAACAATTTTCTGACGATTTTCTCATGGCATTTTATACTTTTTGTTTTAGAAATGCGCCATTTTGACAAAAAAACAATATATCAAAAAAAATCCTACGTACTTCTATAGCTATTTTTATATATAATCGAAAAAACTTTAGTGTCTCATCATAACTCAAAAATTATCGGAGCTGTTTGTCCGGCCGTTGACCTTCCAGAAATAAAGGCGTCATCGGAAAAATGCTGCACAGTCGCCATTTTGACATGTATCGCTGTGAAAAAATAAATTTTGTATAGTCAATTACGTGTATAATAAAGCCCCTGTTTTGTAATTCCGATTTATTTTATAGTTTCGCTGAAAAAAAATCACAAAATATGCCCTTTTTTTTTTGCCTCTAGAGTGACCTAAGGCCTTGAACCACCGAAAAACCTGTGCCCGTTACAAAACACTGTCTCCGCAGGCCTGCTGAGGTTTTGCAAAAGTTTCCGTTCCACTGTGCCCAAGTCCTCAAGCAAAACCTGATAGCACACTGTTGCTCGAAATTGATGGTAATCATTTTTAGAACGCACTAGAAAAAACTGTTACACGAAGAAAAAAAAATCGTTACGGACAACCAAATGACTCTAGCACGTTCAAACCAGATGTGCCTCCTTAAGAGGTTAAATCTAGGTGGCTCAGCGGAAATAGGATTTTTTGTTGGAATTTCATTTGGGAATACTGAAAAAACAATCAGAAAAGAATTTCGAGGGTTTAATCTACATATGTTGAGTAAAGAAACGTTTTACATGAAAAAAAAGAATACAAAATGGCGGCTCAGTTGTACCCACACCGAGAGCGTTTTTTTAGACGCTCTGCAGGAGGACACAGAACTTTTATGGATCAGTATCTAGAACAAAAAGAAATGTCGTCATTGATTGCTTTGCTGGAGAAGTACACACGATTATTAAAAAAAAATATGATTTTGTTTTTCGCAAAATGGCATCATTTTGAATGAAATTTGTGTATTTTCGCTTAAAAATTCGCCTTAATTTTTTTATAAAAGCGAGAATTGTTGATGAATCGTGAAAATCGTGTGTACTCCTTCAGAGATTCTATCGAAGAAGCAACAGTTCAAATTTAAAGTCAATCGTTCGAAAATTGCCCGTATTGTGCGTTCTTCTGATTTAAAAAACTTGGTTACGAAAAAAAAACCGCGTTTAACCCTAGAACGGTAACCTGGGGTGAAAAACCACCCCAGGCGAGTTTAAATCTCGCGCTCTTTCTCCCTTCCTCACGTTTACGACTGACTTCTAAATTTCCAGACTAGTACCTCGTGACTTCTTTTAACTTCCGAGACTTCGATTCCCGGTAAAATAGACTTTTTCGAAAATCGAGTAAAACTAATCATCCTGTCTCGAAACTGTATATTTTCACGTTATAATGCCATTGGATTTATTCAATTTCGTTAAAAATCAACATCAATGGCGTTATATTGCAAATTCAATCAAAAAAGTCTTTTCTACGAATTTTTCATGTTTTTCAACCTTTCACCTTATTTTTTACTAACTTTTCCTACTTCAAGCGGAATCGCTATAGGCCTACGTGATTCTGCATTTAAAAACGAAAAGAATGAGCCCAAGTTGAAACCTTTTCGTGAAATTTTACCGGAGATATGAATTTTTCAAAATTGGGGTGGTTTATCACCCCAGGTTACCATAATAGGTAAAAAAACAAATAAGGTTACCATTCTAGGGTTAAAGTTTGAAAACTGATTTAGGAGTTATCGTTGACGCGACGGAATTGTACGTCTTCACTTGTAAGGTAATTTTACTTTGTCGTACGACTCAAAATTGCTAATTTCGTTACGTGCGTTTCGAAGCGTTCGAAAGAGTTTCGAAAAAATGAGCTCTAAAAATGTTTTTTTCCATTTTTCCTCGTACAATATCGTCCGTATATAATTCTCGTGACGTTAATACATCATTCGAGCCTTAAAAATAAAACGATCGAACATTTATTTTTACTGACATGTAACGCCTTGAAACATCAATGGCGTTTTATTTCTTTTAGTATAATTCATTTCAAGGTTATGTTTACATACACCATCATAGATAAACATAACGAAAGCCCGTCATTTTATCGTTAAGATACGATAATCGTTTCATTAAAAATATAAATCAATCATACACCGCGCATATCCAAAGGAGCGAGAGATATCCCCGCCACGAACTTACACAGCCGACGAATAAAATGACGTGCGAATTATTATTGGATATCAAGCGAGCGAAATCGATACCTTCTCGCGATTGATCCACGTCGCCAAAGATTTTCCTGCAATTTGTTTCGTACCTTCCGTTTCTTTTTTTTTTTCTTTCTTTCTTTCTTTCTTTTATTTGCACACGACTCGGAAATTTGCGCAAATGCCGATAGGTGGCCAAGGGCAATTCAACGAGACGAAAGTATAGGAAGAACACGATTGGTCGATACGCTGGAATCAGACACGTCTCATTCGTCGCTCGAAGCGCTTTCTCTCTCTCTATCTCTTGATATCTTGAATCTCTGCCCCTAGCCAAAAGTGTGAAACATCTTACACAATGACGTCATCGAGTCGAAGAATTTATTTATAAATTTTTCATCGCATCGCGCACTTTGAACCACATACCGAAAGTACATACGTGTAACAGCAGCCTTGTGGGTGGCTCGAAGCGGTGAGAGATCCATCGCGATTTCACGATCTTATCGATCCTCGAACGATTCGCATTTTTCGCGTATTCCATATCCAATCGTAAAATATCGTATCTCGCGTCGGTTTATTGCGCCACCGTTTTATTCCACTCGTGCCGGGACATCAATTCGCACCGTAATTAGCCGGTTTTTACGTATATTTACGGAAAAAAAAAAAAAAAAAAACAAACGTACAGCTGTGTCAAAAGAAAAAAAATACTTTGTAGTATATTAAGCGTGATTGAGAAGGACCAGGTGGAGGGACGAAAGTCATTGGGTCTGTTGGTTTTAGCTACACGCTCTACACTTTCACCAAATACAGTAATAGAAAGTTTGCAGAAGGTTTAAGAAGTGTAGAGTTTAGCCGAAACGAACAGACGCGTTGATTTCAATTTTTCTTACTTTCTGCGTGTTTCAGGTATTCGGTCGATTCGGAATCATGAGTCTTCAGTGGACGTTGATCGCCTCGTTTCTCTATACAGAGATATTCATAGTTCTGTTGCTGGTATTGCCGGTAGCGTCACCCAAAAGATGGCAAAAACTCTTCAAATCGCGTTTCCTCCAGAGCCTGAGCAATCAGGCGTCCGTTTACTTCTTGGTACTCCTGGCCGTTCTCGTTCTCTTTCTCCTCGACGCCATTAGAGAGATACGCAAATATTCGGACGAGCCGAACGATCATCAACATTTGAATGTCGAGATGCAAGGTACAATATTCGTACTCTTCCGAGATACAGTAATATTTCGACTTACGAATTTTTTTTGTTTTGAAACAGTGCCGCCCGGTAAACTAGTGTTTTTAGTTCTGAAATCCAATTAAACAAAATTTATGTTTTTTTTGTATGCAAAGTTGTACCTCTTAAGCTGTACGACGATTTTCGTCGGTCTTAACTATCGCGTGACTTTGGAATATTACTGTACAACAGAACCTCGATTATCCGAACTTTCATCATTCGAACCCTCCGTTATCCCAACAATGATTTACTTAATTCGAACGTTTCATTATCCAAATCATGGTGTGAAATTTCATACATTTTTACCGACTCGAGCTACCTCGCTAACACGCGCTCTTATGTGTCGGTCGAGCGTCGGTACGCAGCTCCGAGCACGGAAATTTCCCATGCCAAGAGATTTTATGGACTTGGAAATCAGTCTCGAGTGGTACAAGAAACGAGAAAAGTGTTGCCCTATGCAGCTTCTTTTGGTAAAGTGCCGGCGCTATTCGGGTAGCATCCATACGACAAACTAATATTCATCAGTTACTGATTTAAAAAAAAAACGCCTTAAAGTAGATGACGAATATACTGCGACCTCTCTAAACGGCACAGTGGCGGTATCGGCTCTGCGCAGCTGATGTAGCGAATACCGGTACACCTCCAACTTCTCTCTTATTGTCAAGCATGCTTCGAGCCTGACGCTAAGGCCTGGCGCTTCTCCCGCTATGCGCTACAATGATCGATATTCGGTATATAGTGGGAGGCCGTTGCATTTACGTAGGTGCCGTTCGCAGAGGTCACGGTGTATTTATATTAACTCTGTAACTCGTGTATAATTTTTTCTACCTTCTAACTTATGACTAGGGGCGATAAGCCCCCACGCCTTTCTCGTAATTGCGATCGCTCCATTGAGCGGTACATGAATCTCTTCTTTTTATCGATGAGGAAGAGAACGATGTAACGCACATTCGACTTGATTAAAATTTAATTCGTGAAAAATTCGTTTGCAAAAATCAATGAAAAATGCTTATTCTAAACAAAAAGTTTTTTTTTGTTGTGATTAACAGATGCTAGACGACGTTTCAAAGAAGAAACGTTGAGTTCGTCGAGAAAATTTAGTTGAATTATATTCCGTTGGAAAAGTATATTTTTGGATATGAAAATAGGGAAAATACAGAATTCGTAAATACAAAAAGAGTCAATGGAAAAGAGACAAAAAAAAATGTCCAGGGCTTTTTCGTATATTTTTCACTTTGTTTATTGAGAAAATAGTATGTAATTATAACTGATGATGAAAATGAGAATATAAAGAATATAATGAAATCGTAAATTCGATTCATTCTACCGTCGCGCAAATGCAACAACACAGAATGTATATTTCCCTGCTTTTCTTTGGCCCAACCCTTAGTGTTGGGTTTTCTTCTCGGAAGATTGTACTAATAGGAACATGCAAGTCCTGTCAGAGATTCAGAATGAGTAGCCTTGCTCGTAGATGAGACTTGATGAGGGACTTGAGATTTTTTATGAAGATCCTCCTATTCATAATTTCAAGATCCGTGTTGAAATTGTGCAGGATCATCGCGTTCATTTTTTTTGCAAATCAAATATAAAATACATTTCTTGAGATAATGTATGTTACCATTTGCATTTCAATTACGTAATAATACCTAAATTATATTGATTCTGGTGAAAAAACGTAAAATTCACTTATCGCCACGAAACAGCAATGGTAACTTTAGACTGGGATTTACCCCAGTCTACCCCCCATGGAAGCTCTTGAAAACCGTTTTGTCTGACAACCAGCGAGCAACTGATGTCCCCAGTTGACAATGTTGATCAATAGCTTAGAAGTGCACTTTAAAAGTCGACTAGGGTAGGTTTCTACCCCGTACATGAGTTCTAGGGTTAAAACCCTAGGTTTAAGGCCAACATATTCACGGTGTCTACCGACCTGAAAAGTCATGAAAAGTCTTAAATGTTATGAAATTACACTCGACCCTGAAAAAGTCATGAAATACCACGAAAAGTTACCAGTCTACCTGATTTTTTTAAGATCTCTGCAGCGCTCATTATCATGGCCGATTTTTGTATTAATTTATCCAAAATAATTTCAAATTTTCGCGGGTTTGCGACAATCTACGGTATTAGAAAAAAAAAACGGTAGTAGAAAAAAATTATTCGTTATCTCAACATATTAATTTTTCTTTTTTATTCGTTTAAAGCGACTCGATCATATTACTCAAAGTTCCTAAATGTATGTAATATTTTTCCTGATATTTCCAAAATATATTTCTTTACGGCAAACTTGAAATTATGTTTGTCTTACATTTTTTACTATACATGAAATTGTACAGTTTGGAGACTTTTCATTTATTTCGTATACTCTTTATTAGCATCCAACACACATCTGTTTCACAGAGCAGAATATAAATATAAAAATTTTGATAATTTGTCACGCTAAAGAATTATAAACTATATTTTGATACCGGAAAGCCATACTAAAAGTCATGAAAAAATTCCTAATCCTCGCCTTAAAAATCCTTAAATGTCATGAAAATTCAATTTTGGTAAAAATTAGACACCTTGATATTTTTTAAATATATTTAAAAAATACACAAGCCTAACGTAACATCGCTAAAAGATACCTGTCCGTTTTTTTCATTCTTTCCGTATGCAATACGTAAAACCGCTTCTCCACGACGAATCATGTTTCTACGGTCCAAACTTTCGATAATTCGACCTAGACCGGGTCCGACCAGTCACTGACGAACTTGACATATTTCAGGTAACATGCGGCTGTTCAGAGCTCAGAGAAACTTCTACATATCCGGCTTTGCGCTCTTCCTGAGTTTGGTGATCCGTCGTTTGGTAATTCTCATATCGATTCAAGCGACATTGCTCGCTCAAAGCGAGGCTGCTCTACGTCAGGCCGAATCAGCCACCACAACAGCCAAGAGTCTCATAGCGCAAAAAGCATCCGGCGAAAGTGCTCAAAACGACTCGAACGAAGCTTACGACAAGGTCGCCGTGGAATTGAAAAATCGAATAAAAGAACTGGAGAGCAAGAACAAGGAACTCGAGTCACAATTGAGCACGGAGAGAAAGGATAAGGAAGCGCTCAAGTCTCAAGCGAATTCACTTACCAAAGAGTACGATCGTCTGAGCGACGAACACGCAAAGCTCGTACGAGCAGAAGCCAGCGACAAGAAGAGTGACTGAATCGCATTTGTTTTTAATTCTTTCCCGTTCAATCGTACCAATGGTATTACCCTCATTTATTGATCCTCACACCATGTTTACTACGATAATTTCTTTGATGGGTTTTCATATGTTAAGTTCATAGTTTATTACGCATCGTTTCTCTCCTTCCTCTGCTGGTGGTTCGTTATATCCACGCTAATTCGTTCTAAGATTAATCGTTGGTACGGTCGCGATTCCTCGTTCGCCTTTCTTCTTCTTCTTTTTTTTTGTTCCAAGCGGGCAACGTGTTGAGCCAGTTTTGCTTTTAATTCTCACAGTTCCTCCTTCATTCTACCCAAAACGGCTGAGGCGCACGTAGCAAACGAAAATAGACAGCGGCACTGTGTCGCGTATCTTAAAATACTATTCCCAAGAGTTTCCAACAATTCGCCTCATTGGGTGACACTCCAATATATTTTTTTTTTATCTGCCGCGTTTCAGCGATCAACTTGTATCGCGGAAAATTCTCGTCTGGAAAGGTCGGCAGCAAAATATTAAGCTTTCTAAATTATTCGATTTTTTTTTCTTCATATTAATGTATGATGATGAATGATAATCGCGCGAGATGTTGGCGCCTACGTAATTTTTTTTACGCTGAATCTTGATTGTTATGTAACGAACGAAATAAAAGTTATTGATTCTTTTTTCTTTAAATACGGAAAAAAAATAACGTGTTCATTGAATTTTGCAGATGGGAACGATCTACAGCAATCGCACATTCGTTATAAAGTTGCGATACATGGATGGTTGTGGTTTTTTTTTAATTTTTTATTTCTTCAAGCATTCTTCATCCACATAGAGAATATCGATCTGCGTTTGCGACTCGGCAAAACGACAATAATGTTATTCGTCGCGCAGATAACAAAATAAATATTTTTTTTCTCCTATACATCACTGTGTAGTCTGTACTCAATGGACAACTATGTTGTAGGCATTCCGACGGGGGGGGGGGGAGGAAACGGGACATTTTTTACCAACGATTTTTTTCTTTACACTTTCGTACTAGCATCGCGCAGCTATCAGGCTGGCCCGTCTCTGATCTACGCAATTGCTGAACTCCTCCACCAAGCTTGAACACTTCAAAATCTCTCGCGGATGCTGCTCGTAACAACGAAGTACTTTGTCCTTGTTCTCTATGCACGGCGGAACAACGGAATTTACATCAATCTTCTGTTTGCCTGAAACAAATGTACGGAAATGTTGTCAAATGAGATACAATTTGCTCTACAGCTCTACGATATTCTATGTTTGGATAAGGAATGACTAAGGCTTGGCCAGAAAGCCTTGGAATGGTACACATGGGCCTTTGGATCCTCGGTATTTCAACAATCGGCTATTCTGCGGAGGTCCGTTTGCCTAGCACGTTCGTACTGATTTGTAAAAAAAAGTTTGGTGTTGGGGTAGCTCATGGGGTAGGTCAACATCTGTCGAAAATACCAACGATCCATGTGTACTGGAAACTTATATAAAATACGACTTTACAAAAACATTTTTTTTTCCTCAATAATGCTGTTTTTTTACTCGAAATATGAATTTTCATGTTGAGTAAAAAAATGCGAAAATGGTTATACCATAAAATAACCCGCTGCTGCCGTGATTTTGCTTAGTTTTTTTTTTTTTTCAAAATAATTACATTGTATATATTTAAGATGAATAAATTTGAAGATTTTTGGACTCAAACATGAAGTAAAAAAAAAATGTATCCATCAATATTTTATATTTCTTATCAATTTTGTCTTGTATAAATGTCCATACTGAATAGCAATATTCAACCCTTAAAATTAATTCCCGAAGCCTCCCATAATTTTTTTTTCTGAAAGTACGTAATCTCGCGTAAAAATAACTAAGAGGATTTTGAAAAATAAGTTACTCGATAAAAATTATTCATTTTTTGACATTACGGTGCATTTTCTGCATTTTTTTTTCGACGACTAAATAAACAATTCCAAAATCAACGTTACAAGGTATTATTGATTGAACTTATCGTCGAAACTTCAATGAACCCTTATGATTTCTATCTGAATTTTTTTGCAACATTTGAGGTTGTTAAATACGAGGTGTAAATTAAGTAATGAGACTGGCAACGTAGAGCGTTCAGTCTGGCAACACTTGAAACGCGGGACTTGAAGGGACGGCAGGTGAATATGTGATACGCCTTCAGTACGAGTTTGTACTCGCTAAAGTCATTTGGTTGTCCGTAGCGATTTGTTTCGTGAAACAGTTTTTGCCAGAGCGTTCTAAAAATGAGTGACATCAATTTCGAGCAATGGTGTGCTATCAGGTTTTGTTTCACCTTGCTAGGCACGCAATCCATTTTGGGACATCCTATCAGGGTAGTGTAGGGTTCGGTCCCAAGTGCCAACCCCTACCACCGTTCACCCTGGTGGGCTCTCGTTTTCGCGAAATCAACCAAACAAAATTTGTGTGACAATTTTTAAACGTCGAAAATAACAAGAATTTTGGTTTTGGGTTCGCGTCCTGCTACCGCTTTTTTTACCGTACGAGAAGATCGATAAATAATATTGACAAAAGTATCTCGTACCTTGAGCACTGGCAACCTGGTCGGTGGCTCTCTGATACTCTTCTTCCAGAATATGATCTATCTTGGCATGATTATCCTTCAAACTTTGCAAACGTCTCTGCCAATAGATATTCTGATCGTTGAGTTCCTCCTCTTTTTGCTGTTGCATTTTCAGAGCGGATATCGTATACTCGGGGCGAACGTGATGCGGACTCGCGTCGTACGTTCTTGAAGTTGGCTCGAACGTCTGTTGGGGCTTTTCGCTTCGTTCGACGGATTCCCAAGTACGTCCGACATTAACGTCCTTGTTCGTCGTTGACACTTCCGTTTTAGGATGAACAACACCTTGTGCGAGACGTTGCGCCACGCCGTTTGAAATGTGAATAACCCCGAGTTCATCATCGTTGGTGATGGTCAACTTTCGGGTACTCTGACCGGAGCCCATGCTCTCGCGGTTAGCTCCGATCTTTCGACTATGGTAACCTGTATAACAAATTTTGTTACGGAAAAATTATTGGGTGCACTGAACGTTACGACCTTTGAAGCCTTTCAACTTTCGAGGACTTATTTTACAAAATGTCTATCGATTTTATTTCGTTACTGCATAATCATTTGTACGTGTGTGAGGAACATTACGAAAAACAAAAATCAAATTTTCTTCTCACTCGTGATTTTGTATGAATTATGTCAAGTTATATAAATTCCATAATAGTAGAGAGTGCCTGAAATTTCGAGAGATCTTCTCCGACACGAGTACATGGGTAAGAGCAAATCCCAGCGTGTTGCTCAGTGTCCGCTAGATGTCGCGTCGAACACTTATCATTGCGGTGAAAAAGTTCTCCGCCCCAAGAGGCAGCTTCGTGAACTTGGCGATCCGACTTTAACTTTTCGATTTTTTAAAATTTGTTATCGTTTGTGGGTCGCTTGTGGTTGATTGTGAGATCGATCAAAACGTTTGTGAGACCATTATTTACCTGAACAATGAGAATTGAAAATTTGTGGTAAGTTGGCAGATTGACTTTGACTTCAAGTTTTTTTTTCATCTATTGTAGGTCGTTTGTACTTGATTGTGAGATCAATTAGAACGTTTGTGAGAGCGTTATTTACTTGAAAAATGAGAATTGAAAATTGTCGGTAAGTTACCGACCCGACTATCGGTAAGTGAGTGACTCGACTTTGTCTTTTTGATGTTTTTTTTTAAATTTGAATCGTCTTGTGGGACATTTGTGGTTGATTGTGAGATCAATTAAAACCGGAGGATAAAATAATTACCGGCTCATTCAGCGGTAGTCGGGTCGATAACTTCCCGACAATTTTCAACTCTCATTTTACAAGTAAATAATGGCTTCACAAACGTTTTAATTGATCTCACAATCAACCAAAAACGACCTACAATCGATTAAAAAAAAACATCGAAAAGTTAAAGTGAATCTGCCAACTTACCACTAATTTTCAATTCTCATGTGTCAAGTAAATAACGCTCTCGTAAACATTTTGATTGATCTCACAATCAACCACAAACGTCCCACAAACGATTCAAATAAAAATACATCGAAAAGGCGAAGTCGAGTCGCTCACTCACCGGTAGTCGGGTCGGTAACTTACCGATAATTTTCAATTCTCATTTTTCGAGTAAATAACGCTCTCACAAACGTTTTAATTGATCTCACAATCAACCACAAACGTCCCACAAACGATTCAAAAAAAAAAAACATCGAAAAGGCAAAGTTGAGTCCCTCACTCATCGGTAGTCGGGTCGGTAACTTACCGACAATTTTCCATTCTCATTTTTCGAGTAAATAACACTCTCATATATATTTTAATTGATCTCACAATAAACCATAAACAACGCACAATCGATTTAAAAAAAACCTTGAAAAGTCAAAGTGAATCTGCCAACTTACCACTAATTCTCAATTCTCATTTTTCAAGTAAATAACGGTCTCACTAATGTTTTAATTGATCTCAAAATCAACCACAAACGACTCTCAGGGAGCCAATAGCGTGTTGGTTTCGAAAGACAGCAGCGCCACCCTTATTTCGCATTTTTGTGCACACGCTGAAATGCCGAGTTTGAACTCTTTCTTCTTAGTCCCCACGGGCAACACTATGTTTACCGGACATAACCTATTTTACCGAGCTCGCCATGACAATCAATTCGTATACACAAACAAAAAATGCTCAATAAATTGAAGCAATTATTATTTGGTTTAGCTAATAATACAATAGTCAATATTTCCGATGTAATTGCATTTCGATGATTCCTACGTACGTTGTATGACGGAGTCGTCGGCTATTCCACTTTAAGCAAGATAATTTATGCGCGGTCATAATAGCGCGAAAAATTTCAAAAAATCGGAATTTGGAAGGACGTTGAAAGAAAATAAAAATGCAGCAACATAATACAGAGGAGAGTTTCGAGATAATGGGAATATTTCCCATGGCGAATGTGGGAACAGACGTGAACGATATACCGAGTAGCAAGGCATCGGTAACTAACCTCGATATATTTTTCATATCATTTTCCATTCTAACTCACATCGTTGATGTGGGTTTCGATCTCAGTCTGTGCTTAAGATATTTTCTGAACGGCGAAACTGCGTATTTCTATTGGACTATGGCTGTCCTCTTTATTCCATCGTTTATCAATATCGTCGTCAGCTTACGAATGTACAATCAAGATATTGAGGTAAGGATAACGCGAGTTGATTGCCAATCTTTCGGTTGTGGTATTCCTCTCACAAACTCGAATATTTAACAATTTCTCGATTTTCGTCTACAGTGAAATAAAAATACATTCTAGCATGCGGGAAAAATTACAAGCCAAGTTACTGAACTGCAAACAAAAAATTACCACTCTAAAAAGTGTCTAATTTATATAGCTCGTTATGAAGATGACACACTGGCTACATTTCTATCTAATAATTTATATTCCGAATAACTTTAGATGTCTGATAGCAACCGCTCTAGGCGTATACAAAATTCTGAATAATCCAGAACGACAATAAAAACTGGTAGTTACCGAACGTTTAAAGAAAATATTAATGACGAAACTTAGAGAAAGTATGACTAGCAGAAGAATTTTCGTAACCGTGACTTTTCAGGGAATATAAAAATGTC
The DNA here is from genome assembly GCA_963932345.1 of Ophion ventricosus. Lineage (NCBI taxonomy): Eukaryota > Metazoa > Arthropoda > Insecta > Hymenoptera > Ichneumonidae > Ophion > Ophion ventricosus. The sequence continues at coordinate 4,538,080 of OZ010719.1, read as the reverse complement.
TAAATCTATAAAATTTAGGCAAAAATTTTTAATACCAGTTCATTGTTGCATATAAATAATTGATTGCAACATATTTTTAATAAGGTATTATTGGATGGACTGCTGGGCAAAAAGTTAGTCCAAAATGGGCGAATCGTGGATGAACAAGTCTAGATCATGTCGTATATGTTTAGCCTTACAAATAGCTAATTTAATAATAAATCAATACTTAGAAATGTTAATTTTCCACTTTTAATAATAATTGAAGTCAAATTTGACGATATTGTCATGTGCTTGACTGAGGTTTTGTCAGTGACTGTACATCTGCTTCAACCGTGCAAAACAAACATTTCTCAATTTTTAAATTTAATTAATATGTTCAGATCATATTATTATTAATAATTACCCAAAAACTCACTATATTTTGATTTTCCCAATGATTGCTATTAATTCATTGTTAAAAAAGGCGATACTCATTACTTTAATTAATTTCTTGACAATTACTCAGTCGATTTATTTGAAACTTAGCATAATCAATCGCTTGATCCTAAATCTTGATGATATAATATTTTCCGAATTTACGGCGATTTAGTTCCATTCGTTTTGCAACCATTAACGTCTGCGGAAGCGGTTTTCCCATAAGCGACTGTATTAAATTCAGACGTTCATAACTACTAAATTATTTAGTGAAAATTTCGAAAATAATTAATGTATTATTATTATTCTAAAATCCTAACTAATATTATAAATCTGACTTTCTGTCCGTCTGTCGGTTTGTTACTCCATCACGCCAAAACGGCTTGATCCATTTCAATGAAATTTAACATGTAGATAGCTTATAGCCTGGGTTAAGACATAGGATGATTTTCATTTTAATATCTAATGTTTTTTCTAATTATAATATTATATACTCAAACCTAATCTAATTGTGAAATTCAAATGATTATATAATCAATGAAATTTACAAAGTAGATAGCTCATGACACATCGGATACTTCTCATTCTAATTCTAATATCTAATATTTTTCTAATCTGAATGCCTGATGTTTGTTCCACTATCACGCCTGAACGGCTGAACCGGCTTTGATGAAATTTGGCGCACATGTAGAGAGTTACTTCGAATAACACATAGGCTGTGAAAAATACATCTAATATTTTTCTAATTCTAATATTTGACTCGAATCTAATTCAATTATGAAATTATCAGTCTTATATAATTTTTATTATAAGATACAAACAAATCAAATCTAATTAAAATAGATGATAATTTCATATCAAGTCTAATATAAATATATCTAATATTTTTCTAATAATAACATTCGTGTCAAATCTAATTTAATTATCAAATTCAAATTCTTGTAGAATACAACGAATCAAATCTAATTTAAATTTGATAAAATGTAACGTCTCATATTTTTCTAATTATAATATTTTTGAAAATCTAATGATGAAATTTTAATTCTCATATAATACGAACGACTAAAATATAATCAAAATTGAATAGAATCTAATATAATATCACATATTTTACTAAATTCTGAATGACGTATGAAAACCTTAAAAAAAAATAATCCATTAGTGGATATTTTAACACAAATTGCGAGGTCCATGCAGACGAAGCCGCGGGTAGAAGCTAGTAAAATATAAATATAAATTATATTTTATATTAAAATAATTATTTAGTGAAGAATTCTAAAATAATTCATGTATTATTATTATTATATAATTCATGTATATATTATTCTATCAAGAACTATCACTCCTCAAATTTTCAAGAATTTTGGCGATTTTTCAATATCCATCCAGTAATATCTTAAGTGTCACTGTAATTAACCCATGATTGAAAAGGGCTCTGTTTATGCACCCACGAAATACGGCCCACCTCGAAAGGAATACCACAACTTATTGTATAGTTAGAAATATTAAATTTCGTATCTTTACCCCTTTCCAGATGAATCCAGGCCCCAAAATCTACAAAGACAAAACCTTCGCCAGTCGCACGATCCGACGTAAAACTTGCTGTATATTTATACTCGTTTTCCAATTAGCTCCGGTACTTAGACACATAGATGTTCTGAAGTACGCGCTGAAGTCGCGCAAGTACAAGAACGAGGGCGATCAATTGAGACAGAGAAGGTATTACGTTAGGATGCTCAAGGAGGATCAGGATATAGCCCTGCTCAGAGTATTCGAATGTTTCTTGGAGGCTGCGCCGCAACAAATTCTACAATTAACCATTATGCTGAAAAATCATCATCAAAGCTTCAATATGCAGCGTAAGAAAACTTTTATAATTATCCGCGATACTTTCGTTGGTCCTGTAAGCCCTCGTTTTTTTCTCAGTGTTACATCAGGTCGGTAGTATCTGCAGCTCCTTGGTGAGTATGGGATTGGCTATGACAAGCTACAATCGCAGCATTCGACTCGCCCAATGGGATAAATCGAATATTGGTATCGTCGGAACAATACTTCAATTTCTCTGGCATTTTCTAATAACTGGTAATTGTTTTTTCCATCTTGTCAATGATGTATCGAAAGAATATAAAAGGAACTCAGAAATGCATCGATCACGGATATATTTGTACAGATACCTGCATATTATGCACACGAATTGCAAGATCATTTCTGCACTACCTTTCATAAATATATCCTTTCGTCTTGCATACATGCTTCACGCACTATTGATATTTTGCCCAGTTCCTTTCACGCAGGACTTTAACATTGTTCAAAATTTCTTTGATAAAAACGGTCTTCGGCAGAAAAAGACAAATCAAGAATTCTTTTGTGTGTGTCAGAGAGATTCATTGAATCGGAGAAATTTTGGAAAACAATGCTGACATGCCATTTTGTCTGCCGGAATCTCGCCGAATCAAAGAAATATTTCATCATTTATTAATAAACAATGACAGTTATAAAGTCGAATTGAAGTCAAAATATAAAATTCATGGGTCATATTTTTTAAAGAACTTTTTTCTTTCGAATCTTTCACTCCTGCACTTCATTATCACGAATTGTCATTTCAGTGTCAAGAATAATTTCATTAAGCGCCATAGCAAGCGTTTGGGCCCTGTATACCGGAATATGTTGCGGCGTGCATTGGATAGCAATGACGATCTGGCTATTGGTAGAGCCTTCCGGGGCGACGGAATTTTGTCGCGATCGTCGACGGCCACCACACACGCCATTGACCATTCGCGAGCGTGTCGGCTCCGTTATGTTCGCATCAGTCCTCGGCGTCGTTTACATATTTATATATCTAAACCCAACGGACGGCTCAACGCTTTACAGGCATTCCATCTATTACACGCTCTGCTTGCTCGAGAACGTCGTTGCTTGTACATTGTGGGCGTTGGTTCCTAACGCTGAGATTATCGAACGCTGGTACTTTGAGCTTCTTATTGCTCTGTGCGTAGCGCCCTTTGTCGTTGGTGCCACATCCATGATTCTGTATTACAAATACTTTCATCCTTCGACAAAAACCACACGTGTACCAATTCAACAAAGCAGCTAACAGTCGTAAACTTATTCAAACTTATTGACTTTTGAACCGAACAATTAAGTTTAATGAACTGAAGTTTCAATTAAGTTTAATGAACCTCAACTTAAATTAAGTTTAATGAACCGCAACTTAAATTAAGTTTAATAAACTTCAATTAAGTTTAATGAATTCAACTAAATGAATCAAGTTTCATAAACTTAATTAAATGAATAGTTTAATAAATTTAATTAAATTAATAAAGTTTAATACACTTAAGTAAATTAATAAAGTTCAATGAACTTAACTAAATAAATAAAGTTTGATCAACTTAACTAAATTAGTAAAGTTTATTTAACTGAACCAAATTAATACAGTTGAATTAACTCAACCAAAAAAATAAACTTAAACTTAAGATATACCTATACTCAGCCATAGAAAGGATTCAGCATTTTCTGATATATTTTCATTGCCACCTACTGCCAAATGGTTTTCTCAAGAAGTATTAAGTTAAAGGTAATGGCGGATTCTCTTTGGAGTCTGAAAAAAATCCAAATATGACGAATCTAGCTTTCAAAAATTCAATACGATCACAGGTCCAAGAAAACAATGCAAAGAGCACGCAGTCTTCATTCATTACCGAATACTGGTTTTCCACAATGACGTTGAAGTTTACATCGTTGGATTGCAACGAAAATAAATGTTTTTTAATTTCTCAAATTTCCCAAGGCAGTTTTGCGCTACAAAAATCACGCAAACATTTCTTCAGGATATCTATTTAGCGATCTACAACCTAAATCTGCAAAATATGATTTTGAATAATAGTTAAAATACAAAATTGAAAAGAATTTTCGTTGCATCTCAACGATGCAAACTTCAACCTAATTTTTCCACAAAAGAAGAATTTTCGAAAAAATCGTTTCTTGAGAATCCAGCTGTACATAATCAAAATTATAAATGTTTTCTCGTCTAAATTTCTCGTGAAACGATAAGATACGATCGACATCAATAATTGCTCAAGAGACTTCGATGTTTAGGGATTTTTGAGGATTTCAGATGATACACGAATTATTAACGTATCGTACAAAAATGAGCATACAAAAATCGCGGGTTGCTCCGATTTGTAATTTAAGTCTGAAAAATTGTAGAGCGAATCTCGAATAGATCCAAAATCTATTCATGAAATGTATAAATATTACGAAGTTTTGTATCGATTGTATAAATAAATGCTGTAAATAATACACAAGTCGACTATTGTCTGCACTTTAGAAAAATTTTTGTACTGAGAGATTTTTTTATTTAAGATTGCGATAACGAATATTTTCTACATATATTAACCCTTTTTTTTTTGCGTAATAAATAAATTGATGAGTGCTCGTTTGCTCCGTCAATCGGAAGGTCGCCCTCCTTGTTTTCATAAAAGTCTTTTCTTCAAGTTCCAAGTATTTTTACATGTGCCGTTCTGGTGATACTCAAAGTACATTATTGCGTCGAAAGGTGGAATAGTCAATGAGAAGTGTTGTTAACAAGCAGATTTTTTTTTTTTCATGTACCCGAAGCAAATTATTATGGACAATTAATTAATTTAATGGCTAAGCGAAAGAACATGCGAGAGGACTAACGGCGATGGAAAACAACGAGCCCGTGGACGCCAGTGAGAATGTTGTTCAACAAGAATAATATCGTACAACTCGAAAAAGATATTAATCGACCGGATTTTGTACAACTATCAGTATGAATTCTTTGTCCGGCGCTACCATTATTTCGTGCTTTTTACTTCTGATTCGTAAGAACGTTAAATCATTGGTAGGATCGAGATCGCGAACGACAGAGCGCGCCTTGTCCGACAGTTGACTTATCAATCCAGCGTACTGAACCGTCGTCGTGTTGTCCAATGTCGATTTGATGGGAATGCCTAATTTTCGAAAGAAAAAAAAACACGCAACAATGATTCATCGCAAGATTTTTTTTCATGGGAGTTACTACGAAGAAAAAAAAATGTAAGAACGAACCTTCCGAATTGACGACGATCGTTCCTACGACGCCTTTGTGCGACTGAATTCGCTTCATAGTCTCCTCGACCTCTTGAGCCTGAAATAAACACGGTTTTTTTTACAATATTTAACGTAATTGTTATTCGAGAACGAGTTTATTTTTTTTCTTTAACAAGATATGTAATGTGAACGTCACCATTTTTTTTCGTTTAGAAGGGGATATTGGGAGTTCACGGTTTTTTGACAAGTAGCAGTTGTGTCACGAAGCGACCAATAACAACCTAACGATTAAACAAAAGCGTTTCCAACGAATCGAAACAAACTCTGGCGTAATTGTAGGTTAGGCTAGACTCGACATTCGCGATACGTGTGGAAATTTGTATCGTGCGACATCTGTCGTCACGTTTCATTTGTCAAGAGATCAATTGCGCGGAATATTTGAATATCTTCGTCACCGTCAAAATTAAGGGGAGAAAACCCTTTAGACGCCCGAAAATGAGCCATTTTTCGTGCATTTTTTTGAGGGTGATGAAATAGTCGCATCATTTTTTAATTTTAATGTGATTTTATTATAGGTTTAAAGAGCTCATAAACATGTTTTTTTACAAAAGAAAATGGCGACGTTATAGTTATAAAACATTTTTCACATTTTTACTGTTCATCTGAAACAGAAAACAAAAATATTTTTCGATTACTGACACATGGAGGGGAACCATAAACCTATAAGATTATAAAAGAGTATAAATTTGAAAATTACGCAGGCTTTTTAACCAAAAGTTCCAATTTTCGACCATTTTTTCGACAGTTTTTATCCCAAAAAAACTATTTATCTACGCGATATCCTTCAAACTTTAAGTTCATCCTTCCGGTAATATCATAGACAGAAAACTCTCAAAAGTTCAGCGAGATCGATCAATAACTTTTTGAGCTACAGTGTGAGCAGTTTTTGAAAATGTAGTTTCGAGATAATCGCGTTTAAAGTTTCAATACGATAAAACTATAAATTTCAGTGACTTACCGATCAATTAGCGATTCCAGGCCCATACACTAACCCTTCAACTTCCTCGAAAAGCTGATTTTCTTCCATTTGCTGCTGTTTTCGGGCTGTACGAGCTGCTTTTGTCGAGGAAAGGCTCATCCGGTTCTGTCTCTCTATCCGTGCCTCGTCGGAGTTTTCAGCGAAAACTCTGGCGTACGTCCCAACAATTATGCCCAACGCATTCATAATTCTTAGAATGGAGGAATAGCCTTCATTAAACACTCCAGCAGCAATATAGGCTGCGATTTCAACGATTTTGAGCCCAGAATGGAGGTGTTTTGGAGCTAATCGCCAAACTGTTGCGTTGAAACTCTCGTTCGCGTTTTGGATATGGCCACCCAAGCATCTTTCGAGTAAATCTTCCCTCGACAAATCTTTGTAAATTGCTAAGAGATGCTGCTTCATCTCTCCACCAAGTATCGGAGTTCGCTTTTAACAGTATCTTCTTAATATATTATAGTTTCGAAATATGTAAAAAAAATAGATTTTTCAAAAAGGTGCTCATTCGAAAGTACTGTCCTTTGAGTGTCTACCCTGAAAATTTCATAAGAAAATTCGCAGTAATGACGAAGTTATAGCGTTTTGTAACTGACCGGGTGAGCAACGACTAACGCGGTTGGGGCGCCGGTAGACGCGGCCTTTGTCATCTGTTTGACTATGTGTTTGACTATGAATGAGGTTGACACAGCAAAAAAAAAAGATCTAATGGAAGCGTCAACATCAAAAGAAGATGTACTTATTTCAGTGTAAAGTGTACTCAAAACTTTAAACGCGTTTTACTCGAAACAGTGTTTTCAAGATCGATACCAGAAATATCTCCGCAACTACTGGACCGATCGGGATCAAGTTTTGCACAGTTATGCTTCACACAATAATCTAGTACTTATCGAGCTGTTTTTTTCGATAACTGGCATAGTTTTTTTTTTTCGTCATAAGTACTGAACAATTTTGAGGCGAAAAATCGCCTGTTTTATTCCAGTGACTGCCATGACCCGAAAAAATTAAAATTTTAAATTCCGGCTCGATAAGTACTACTTTTATCTATCTACTTTAAGAAACGAATTTTTTTTTTTAGATAAAAAATGGCAGAGGCACGTCTGGTACCGCAAACGCTGTCAACAAAAACACGTGCCAGGAAAACGACTGTAACTTTTTTACCGTTTCAAATTTTTTAACAATATTTTCACACAATGTAGATAAAATGTCATACTTTAAAATGTATATCATGGTTGTTCAATAAAATTCAGTTTTATACACAAAAAATTTCTTAAGCATAACCTTAATTTTAGCCGTCTCAGGTGTATGTAAGCCCTTAAATCAAATGGACCATTTTTTTAATTTATTAAGTAGATAAATAACTGAGTTTATTGAAATTTTTATCCACTGCGGGCGCTGCGTTCGATTTAATCACCCCCACCCAATACTCTGCACGGAACCAATAAAAGGACATTGCAATTCCACAATGTATGAATGAAATAAATTGTAATTACAATAAGCGTACGCAGAATGGATCTTTTCACAATGATGATGTTGATGACGAAAACCGTGCCTGCCTCTCGATTATCCCTGGAGGATCGATTTGCCACGAATTAAACAAAATCGCCAATATTACACTTCATCGTACTCCTTTTCGTTTTATTAATTCTCTATCAAGATAATTGTAAACATTGTATGTCAATGGAGTCGCCTTTGTATCTATTCAGTTGTCTGAGTAAGTGTAACTTCGATTGTTTACAATGCGTCGTGTGTAATTCGTACAACGTACTCATATTAAGTAACACGGACTCTTGTAAGCTCTTAACAGGATTCCTCGCGATAGCTTTCTCGAGTAATCGCACCGCAGTTTTCAGCTGTCCCGTGTACAACAAGCACACAGCCATATTATTGACGAGCATTACGTTAGAAGGATCGAGGCTAGACGCAGCTTTGAAGCAATTGAAAGCTTCTTGAAAAGCATTTTGAGCCACAGCCATGAGGCCTCGATCGACGAGTTCTCTCGACGTGAGAGGACTCTTGGCGCTTCCCTTGTAGCCGGAAAATTTCTTCTCCGCCGCTGCAACGTCGCCGAGAAAAAGGTGTACCCTGCCGATGGCGGATCTTAAAATATCCGTCTGTTCTTTGGTCCAATCGCTACTGTCGTACAATTCCTCGAGAATGTCAATGGCCAAAGCAAAGTTCTTCACGGTCAGGGCGCAATTGACGATAGAAATGAGAACTCTTGATTTTCTGCCGGACCACAGTCTGATGGAATCTTGTCGCTCTGCCGTGCTGGATTTCGAAGGACTGCCGTCCTCCGCGAAGCTTGTAGACAAATTTTTCAATATTTCACCGACGATGAATAAAATTTTGTGCAAATTGTCCATTGCTTCTTTAGGCTTGCCCCAGTAAGAAGGTATCTCCGCGAGTAGCAATCTGAATGCGAACGAAGCCATCGAACCCGGTCTCGTACCGTACAACTCAGGATAAAATGTAAAATACATATCAGGCTTGTCCAAATTACCGAAAGGTTGAGATTCCGCTCTGAGCACCTCGAATTGCTTGAGTTTGGCGAGCAACGAAAGTCTCGTGTACCATAATTGCAGCGAATGGGGCGTGTGCTTGCTCGGATGATTTATCTTGCCGAAGCCTTGACCGTAAACGGCGATGAGCCTACCGGAGAGATTAACCGCGGCTCTGTAACAGCCGGCTTGTACGAGATTTCTGAGGCCTCTCTCGTCTTGCGTCACGTCCGAAGCGGTCAGAACGTTACGATGAATATTTTCATCTTCGCCGAGGAAGTGTATAGCCGTTTCTTTTATAGCATCGGTCATATCGCCTTGTATCGTCAAGCCTGGCATAGTGAGGTTTTCTCGCTCCGGGAAATTACTGCCAGGCGTTGAAGTGGCTATCGACCTGAGAACCTTTCGCGTACTTTCCGAAGCTATCCAAGCGTCCCTGTGAGTGTCGTTGGCTACATTGTCGGAGGTTCGTTCGGCCGTCATCATATTTACGTCACCAAAAAAATCGTTCGACGTTAATTCGGACATTACGTTCATTTCGGATATACCGTAGACATCGCTGGTTGACGAGTTCGGTGGTGGACCATTTGGCGCGACAATCTCGTCGAATACTGTACGTACAGCGGGATCGAAGTAACGCCCGGGATTCGTGTCTTCGGGAACGTTGTTGTCATTGTCAGCTGATAATATTGCATTGCTTTCTGACATTTTGACAGTTTCGAAGAAAAACCCACGCTTTTTTTTTTTCTTTCTTCCTTATCGATATCTCGTAACGTCTGAGCGAGTTGACATTTTTTTGACGTTACACTCTAGAAAGTACGATCTTTTCGCGGGATGTCTATTCTATAATGTCGCAGGTCCGTTAGTCAACAGAAGGGAAGAAATCCATGTTGGAATCATGGGCGCCTCGGTCGTTGTAACAAATGTTGGCTCGATTGCACGCATTTGATTGGTCGAACAAGATTTCGAGCGAATCAGCCCCGATACTGGATACTATTGCTATTGCGATAATGTTTCGCGTTTTGTCCGGGTTTTTTTAATTCCCCTATAGGTCGCTTCGTAGCGCTAGTAGTCGTCTGAACGGCTTGCTTCACGCATGCGCCCTCAAAACTCGTAAACACGATTTATTTACGATATTTTTGTAAGCGTATTTATTTATTTGGAGTATCTGTAAATAAAAAAATTTCAAGTTAATGGTGCGAGAGTGATCTCTTTTTTCAACTTTCACTTATTACGTAGACCGAGAGAACTGTGAACAGTGTTTAGGTTTAATACGCCGCAGTGCATCGTACCGGGCTGTACCTCAGGGTACACGTCAAATCCGGAAAAAATGCACTTTTTTTTACTATTCCGAAGAATGTAGACAGTGACAAGCTGTGGAAAAGTTCTGTGAGGCGAGAGGACGGCTCCGGAAAAGCTGGAGCAGTAGTTTGCGAAAAACATTTTCGGAGCAACGAAATTCTTTGGCAACGCGAATAGTTGGATGCTAATGGAAAAGTAATCGGTGTGGTAAACAAAGCCAAACAAACTCACGATAAATTTCCACTCCATAATTACTGAGCGTGTAAATAATTAACAATAATAATTAGTGAAATAAAAATCTTCATGTTTGTGCACTCAGTAATATCGCGTATATTGCTTGCACTGTAATATATATAGTATCAGTTCAGACAACTACTAGCGCTGTATGTGACGCAATTCGGCAATAAAAATGACGGACAATTTGTGAACCGTGTCCAGGCGGTTGTGTCAGGGGGCTGAGCGAATTTTTTGCTCACTACCTCGTGAGCAAAAAAAAAGTGTTTCGCTGGCGATTCTGGGCACTAGAATGAGTAGTTTTATCCAAGGGGCGGGGGGGGGGGGGCACCGCCGCATTACTCCCATGTCCCATGTATGGAAATACTATGCGTTTTGTCCGAATTGTTCAACTCTACCGTTGATCTGTACGTGGCGCTATTCAGCAGGTGAAAATATTCTTCTGCGGCTGCGCGACGTCCGCAAGGCACGCAAGACATACATTTCGACATTTGGAAGTGAATATTCTGGTTTTACCCTTTTACCGTTTTTTACTTTGCTTGATCGGAATCATCGGATTGTTGTATCATTGAAAATGCGAATCGTGTGGTGAGATCAGCGTGATTACTCGTTCAGTAATGCCGCCGAACGAAGAAAAAAGTTCAATCTAAGAAAAAAAAGCGGCAAAATACATAAGTACGTTTTATTATTAAACAATCACAAAAAATTCTCGAAATGACCGCTATTTGCCCTTATGCACGCATCTTTTAATAAAAGATCTTTTAATTCGGCGAGCATAACCCTCGATAAAAAAAAAAGAATTAAAAGGCAAATGCTAAAGAATGATACCATTTTTAGAATCGACAATAACTGAGCAACTTTTTTAAATAATTGGCACGATATGCGTATACCTTTTTTTTACACCACAGGCTATCAAAATCAGATATTCGAATTTTATTTTTCATAAAAGGTTAAAAAGAAGACTTTTCTAGATAAAACAAATAAAACGTGATTCTCTCTCTCTCTCTCACTCCAAAAGTTACCTGTCCAAATAGTTGATTATGGATCTAGTTACCGACTGAGCGAATGCCACGTCACCCTAAAAAACGAGCCTTGCACACTGCGTGCGATAGCCAATGGGCGCTGGGCTATTCCGGAAATCCCCTAGCGATGCGGAGTTGTCATTGGACTTGGCCGATTGCCCATTGCACGCAACGCGTCGCGGCCATTGAAGATTGACGGCTGAAATTTTCCAGTCAATCGTCCTTATCTTACCGTAATATATCGAGTGCGAAGAAAAAAAAAAACAAACAAACAAAAAGAACACAACGGGCATCAAAACATCCCGCATTCTGTGGCAATGAGTGACACGGGAAATGGCGTGTTTTTCGCCAAAGAATCAATTTCAATAAGCCGCTGGAACAAGCGATCCCAAGTAAAACTGAAGAATCGTATCGAGCGTATTAGCGTTCTTGCGAAGCTCTCACAAGAGCGGAGATAAATTATCCAAGCGGTGAGTATGACGAGCCGCGTGAAAGAGCAAGTGTGCACGAGCACGACGCGTGTAGATCGAGAGAAAGGATAGAGCGAGACATCGCCAGAAGACACACACGAAACAAAAGAAATCAGAATCCAAAGACTGTGCGTTGTTTTGATTTCGGGGAAAATTTCTCGAACGTCAAAAAAATATGATTATCGAACAACAATGAAAGAAATTTTCTCCTCGATTTTCAATTCAACCGATAATATTCTCGAAATTCTTCGCCCGTCGTACCTCACGACGTTCCGCTTCGAAGCTCCGAAAAATCGTATCTAAAAAAACAAAACAAAAAAAAAGCAAAGAAAAGAAAATCCAAACAAAGCACATCGCGTGTGTGAGTGTTGTGTGCCGCGGAGTTTCACCCGAATTCCCATGATGTGAGTACTCGGCCGAGTTTGGTGGGAGGGGTTGAGAGCGACGAGTACTCCGATTGGCTGAGACGCATATCCGATTGATCGTTTCGCACAACGCTCACGTGACCTTTTCCCTATTTATGCAAAGTTGCGTCGGTGGTGTGGGTAGTGGTGGTGGTAGTGGTTGGCGGTCGGACGGGCGGCGAGTAGCGGCGTGCACAAGGGTGGGGGGAGCTCAGGGAACATATTTTCCTCAGCGTTCTCGTGGCAAAACAACAACAGACGTTTCGCGATTCCTCGTGTGTACGTCCCTCTGGCCTTTCGGAGTGTAAGATATTTTTTTTTTTTCTTCGAGGTGGAGAAGAGTCAGGTGTGTGTGTGTGTGTGGGTACATTGTGGCACACACTCGTCGTGTTTTCATTTTCGCGTCGCATCGATTATTCTTCTCGTCGTTTTTGCAATCCACGAAATAACGTTTTGAGAACATTACACTAAGGCTATCTAAACATTGTGCGGTATAAAAAAAAAAAAAAGAAGGAAATACGTTCGCGCGGATAATGAATATAGAAATTTTGCTGACGAAAGTCACGGTCATTGTTGGGGGGCAAACGTGAATGCTCAAGGGTCGTGATGTGATTCGACGATACATCGACTTTATATATATATATATGTCTTTTTTTTTTACGCACACACGTGCGCCCTCGCGCTCATAATACACAGTCTCTCAACAAACACACATATACGCCCGTATGTATACAATTATAAATATGTATACATGCTGTATCATGCCGTATAACTTATATCGATAGCCGCGAGCGGGAGGAGGGAGAGACTCGGACGTTTTCTCTTCGAATCAACGAAATTCTCTCGTTCGCTACCCGAGATTAATCCCACAAAGCGCGCGGCGCGCCTCACTACCGAGTGACGCGCGCGTGTGTGTGCGTTTGTGGCTCTCTCTCTGTGTGCTGCGTGTGTATTTTTTTTTTGTTCGAGCTCGTGTGTCGCTCGTTTTGCATGTAACTTGTCGCGCTCTCGCGCGTGCGATCGGGTAAATCCAACGAGTTTGCACTGTCATTCGCGAGTTATCACGCGGTGAGGACGAAAAATAAAATTAAAAACACACACACACACACACGCACACACATACATACATACGAGAGACAACAAAGATTGCGCTCTCCCATTTGCACGAGGAAGTTCTACGAGACTCAAAACATGGCGTGTGTGACATTGTTTGTGTTGTGATTCGAACACGTGTGTGCATCTGTTGCCTCTCGTGATTCCCCGTGTCCCGTCGACCACTTACTCTCGGACATTCTCATTGACGCAACGTCAATTTTTAATTTTCTTTTTTTTTACGCTTATCGCAGCTTAATTTTCCTTCGGGAATCTTTTGTCGAGCAGCGAGCCCACTCATGGACGATACGTTCGAAGGGGAACGAAGTTACTTGAAAAAATCACACGGTTGCGGGAAGAAAAGAAAGAAAACAAGTGACGGATACTGAACGAAAGAAGAAGAACGTTGATAAACGCAAGTGGATTGCGACGAGACGTTATTTGAGAGCGAAGTTGCTCGAAAAAACAAATCGCGCCCTTTCGAGAGAACGGAAAATAAAAAATAAAAACAAGTGACAGATATCGAGAATAAAGGGAAATTCGACAAACAAACGACGTTTCTTCAAGAACGAGCGGCACTTCGTAACGTTTTTTTTTTATTTTTTTTTTTTTAAAGAAAATCGTAGATTTTTTATTTGGAAAAAAAAAACTCGACAAAACAAGATAGTAACACAAGGGACCACGAATGAGACATTTCTCCGATCGTCCATCGCAATTGTTCGCCGCCGACATATAAAAACGTCCGAGGCGAGATGGGCGACGGCAACTATTCGGAATACTCGCTGGATCTGGGAAGCGGCGAGATGGACGCGGTGAAGCAAGAACCGTCCCAGGACATGGGTGCGTCTTCGGCGTCCGTTCCTATACCGGGCGGACATCGCGGCGCTCGAGGAGTCTACGATCAGTTCTCGCCGTCTCCATTGGCAGTTACGTCGCCCTGGGGCGCCAGGCCGGATCAGGCTGACTCGCCGTTCAAAATGGAATCCGAACAATTGGGCATATCCTTCAAGATGGACGACGACGATATCTTTCAAGTGGACAAAGCCGATCTCATACAGGGACCTACGCTGGCCGAGCTCAACGCCAACGAGGACACTTTCCTGTGCGATCTCAACTTCGACGATTTGCTCTTGCCCGAGGAGAGAATACAGCCTTTGCGAGTGGAAACCGAGCCTCCGCCCACCGGCGGCTTACTCTTCGGCAACGCCACTTCCGTCTTTGCTCCTAGCAGCTTCCCACAAACGACTCTCACCTATCGTAACTGCCCGACTTACACAGTCACGTCGGGTTTCAATCTGATGAACGGCGCACTCAATCTCATGGACAATTTGGAGGCTGTCAGCCCACCCGCTTATCCCAGTCCCGGCACCAGCAATCTAGCAGGTACCGCATGCAAAATCTATTTCTCACGATAACGATACCGTAACTAGTTTTAGCAACTGTGAGACAAAAACTTTGCGGTCTTTTTCACTCGCCGCTGGAAACGTTATAGGATGAATTTTGTTCCAGAACGTACCCGAATGTTTCGGAAATACTATGTTTGCATTGTTGGAATGCAACGGCAATTTGCTTTTTTTATTTTTTATTACACAAGTAGTACGGCGTGTTTTACACTTTTTGTATGGGTTTATGTATGTATGTTTTTGGATAATTTCACAATTGGTAGCTACAGAACTTGCACTGTTATTAATTGTAACATACCTAAATTCTGCTCATTTTCTTTTGAGCAGCTCGAAAGTTGCGGCAGTCCCGAGGCATGGCATATACACTCTGAAGAGTTTTGCCCTGATCATGTTGAATATTAACGTTATGTTGAAGTTTGCATCGTTGGAACCCAACGAAAATGGTTTTTCTTTTTTTTTTTTAATTTCTCAAAATTCCTTTGGCGAACTTGAGCTAGGAAAAATACACGAATATTTTTTAGGATTCTTATTTAGCGATCTACAATACATTTGGAAAATATGATTTTGGATAATGATGAAAATGAGAAATTGAAAAGAATTTTTGATGCATTCCAACGATGCAAACTTCTATTCCATATATTAACAAACTAGCTTCTGCTAGTGGCTTCGCCTGTGTGGAATCTGACTTCAAACTATTAGTTGTTTGGATAGAGCACTTCAATACTCCGTTACACCCTTAATAAGGGGTTGTTTTTTTAAATCCTAAAATATACGTTTCATTGTTTCGAAGAATATTTGTACCAAGTTTCAAGTTGATACACGCAAGGAATACAATTTTTTATATAAACTTTCACACCCCATTTCTCTCTCCCAGAAGTTGATTTTCAAAAAATCTTTCCTTATTGCATCTCTACACCTTGTAAGGAACATATCTTTCAAATCTCATGTTTCTCTCTTCAGTGGTTTAGGCTGTGCATTGTCTGTGTGTCAGTCAGTCAGTTACTGAACTGTTTATGATATTGAAGTTTGCGTTGTTGGGACGCAACTAAATTTTATTGTTTCCAATTGCAAATTTTTTTTTAACTTAGAGCTACTGTATGACAAAAAATGTTAAGATCCTCATTAGATAACTACAAACTAATTCTATGAAAAAATATTTTGGATAACAATGGAAATGGAGTAAAATGAAATGAAAAAAGAATTTTCATTGCATTCCAACGATGCAAACTTTAACAGCTTAACTGTTTTATAGGTATAGATAGACGTGAAGCAATAATAACAACAAAAAAACACTTTAAACTGCTAATTTGAGGCTCGGTCTACATATTGTGCCACTTGCGACTGACTTAAGTGTACATCTAGAACATTCAAGGATTGCAAATGTTTGCAGTCCTTAAATGCCCTTTAACGTCGTAGTCTGGTAACTTGGTTTGGGCATAATCGACTTTTTTTTTACATATTTCGAAAGTACTATATATTAAGAATATACTGTAAAAATTTTAGACCGAAATACGAAATATTGACGAAGTTATAGCACCTATGCGTGAGCGTCTCGTAGTAGCGCTGAGCCGCACGGCAGCTGCAAACGGCCGGACCCCTCTATTGTTGTGTATACCGACTTGTGTATACTGACTTGTGTAAAGTGACTAACAATGAGGCCTATGAAGAAGTTGAAAGTTTATTATACGCACCAGGGATCGACGATTAGTGTAAGTATGATTTTTCTATAATAAATCTGTTGTTAAAACTTTAAACGCGTTTTTCTCGAAACAACGTTTTTACGGTCGGCCCGGGTAATAAAAAATGTTCTATCCAACCGGATTGGTCTGAAATTTGGATATGTTATTCTACTCATCAATAGTTCTCGCAGGAACTAGGATCTATTTGTTCGTCCCTAACTTTCCATTTTACAGCCCGATTTCCACTAAAAAAAGTCACTTTTTTTTTCGAAGTTCACCATTTTGTTATTTTTCAACAAAATTGTTTAATCCTAGTTTCAACCAGCATGACAAGCTTACAGAACAATAATCTTTTTGATTTTTTTGTTTCAGATGTCCTCAAGCGGCGAAATCACCGGGGCCAGCCACCTACCTTTTTTTGGAGACGCTAACTTCAGTGCTACAAAACTATAACAAAAAATAAATAAAAAAAAAAAATTTTTTGTACACTCTTAGATACCATCAATAATATATTAAAAGATCAAACCGATTGAATTTTATTTTCCCCTAAAAAAAAATTCCCGAAAAAAGCATTAAAAAACGTGCAAGTTACCAGACTACGACCTTAAGGAGTTGCCGATGCCCTTAAATTGAGTTGATTCAATTTAATTTTGATTGCATCGAATTGATTGAGATATACGTGAAGCAATGATTAAAATAAAAAACTTTGAACTGATCATTTGAGGCTTGGTCTACATATTGTGCCACTTGCGACTGACTTTACTATACATATTAGAACTCAAAAATTTTAATTTTCTTATTCATCTCAAAACTCACACCAATGTGGTAATTCGAATCGACAAAGTCGTATTCTGTTGAGTGCGTAGAGCTGCATCTGGTATAAATACACACGACTATACCAGTTGATAATATCATCATTAACATTATACCAATACTTATACCAGTGAAAAGAAATGGATAAACCTAAGAATTTGGCATTCCGATAACAGAAAAAAAAATAAGTTGACTAGATATCTTTGAATGGAAAAAAATACGCGTTTTATTAAAATACGATAGTGACTCGTAACGTGAAAAAAATTGATTGATCACACACTTTATGTCAAATACTGGATAAACGAAGTGCCAACTCGAAATAAAACGAAAAATAATTCAGAAAACAAAGTGCACTCGAAAT
Organism: Ophion ventricosus; assembly: GCA_963932345.1. Classification (NCBI taxonomy): domain Eukaryota; kingdom Metazoa; phylum Arthropoda; class Insecta; order Hymenoptera; family Ichneumonidae; genus Ophion; species Ophion ventricosus. The sequence continues at coordinate 4,520,315 of OZ010719.1, read as the reverse complement.
ATTCTGGTAGGAACGGAGAGATTGAGAAAAAATGGCAAACTGAACAAAGACGTTGACTCGATAAATAGTCTTTTAACAAAAGAAATTGTGCACGAAAAATATCAATTAAAAGAAAAAATTAAAAAAATAATATCGAAGCAAATTCAATAGAAAGATGCAGTTTTTTTTGTGTCAAATGTAAATCCAATAAAAAAAACAATCGAATGCCCTGGTCGAATATACGGTACAATGTTTCCCAGGTAGTTCAACGGCAAGCTCCTCGACGTCTCCGCATCCGGTGGTCCGTCAGGTCGGGCAGTCGACCCTCCACGAGCTTCTGATGAGAAAAGGAGAGAACGCTGCGACGAGCCCGACTTATCATCCGATGGACGTAACAGCGATGGAAACGTCTCACGGAAAATTGAAAGCTTCGAGGCTCTCAATGTCGGCACCCACGCAATCGATAGGCGCCGAGTTACTCTGGTCGCACAGAGAGCCCCGTAAACATCTGACGAGCACCGGAAGTCTCGGGCCCGTCGAGGCTGGTTCGACGAGTAGCCTGAGCACCGGGGGTGCTCTCAGTCCCGATCCACTTGGTCATCTCGATCCTTTGAGCCACGACGAGGGCTACGAGGATAGCGACGATGATAGCGATCATTACGATGATTACAGCAGTGACAACGGTAGTTGCATCATCTTATCCCAATCGCGCGATTCTTCAACGAAACATAATTTCACGAAGAGTCCTCCAAAGCACTTAACTATTAACGAACTAAGAACTTTTCTCCACGCCTAATAGTCACAATGATAATTAGTAGTAGTATTTATTCATTGTATACTCTTTTAAGGGTGTTTAAATTAGTGCCCTTCCCTTCATCTTTACATACGTGTTTACATCGATTAATATATCCGGTAATATGAAAACCGATGCTTGCATTCCTTACAGTTTGAGGACAGGTCAATCTTGCTCCAAACGTATTGATTTTTTTGTTCAATTTTTATTTTTGTCCGCTCTATTTTTTTTTCTCTAGCTCCCTTATAGTATAGCTCTTTATTTCTAAGTATACCCTTGCGGGTTTTTACACAGTTCCCCCTCTTTACATTGATATCCTTTTACACGTTTTTTCTCTTTTTTTTTCTAAATCTAAAAATTGGTGTGGATATTCCTTTCATGGGGTACAATTTTACAAAAAAGAAAATCAGGAAAATAAAAAATGGTCGGGGTCACGGATTGGGTGAAATGGCGTGGAATGCCTCATTCACAGTCATGTTTAGCTCCCTTATATTTCCATTCCATATGGATTGCCAAATTCCTTTCTCAGCTACGCTTTCCATGACTTTTTTCATTCCTTTGCACCATTTTGATGGATGGCCATTTGTGATTGCTCGTCCTTCCTCTCTTAGGCATTATTTTATGCCACTTGTCATCCTCCATCTTCACTATTTCCACTAAATATCTCGCGGCTCTTTTCCATGTTACGTTTCTGATATTTCGGCTAATTCCCATGGCCATTTTGACATATCTTGGCTAAAATTTTTTCACCTCTCTCCTCCTCTTCCAATCCCGTAACAATGACAATTGTAAAAATCGTTGCAGACAGCGGAGGAAGCGACGGGGAGGATCGCGAAGGCAGTATTAAGGTTGGCGGTGACGCGGCTCGCGAGAGACACAGCAAGAAGGAAAAGTATTTCTGGCAATACAACGTCCAAGCGAAGGGGCCCAAGGGCCAGAGATTGGTTGCGCGTGCGCGCTTGGAAGATCCTCACGTGTTGAACGAGGCTACCGATCCGGTATTCAGTCCGCATTGCGCACTTCGCGGCATAAAGCACAGCGGCAAAGCGCGCAAAGGTGACGGCAACGATCTAACCCCCAATCCGAGAAAATTGTTCAGCATCGGACGCGAACTCGACAAATTGTCGAGCGTCATAAACGACATGACACCTGTCTCCGAATTGCCGTTTCCCGCGAGGCCCAAAACTCGCAAGGAGAAAAATAAATTAGCGTCGCGAGCCTGCAGACTCAAGAAGAAAGCTCAACACGAAGCGAACAAGATCAAACTACACGGTCTCGAACAGGAGCACAGTTGAGTAAATCCGAAGATATTTATTCTCTTACCAATCTACATTATCATTGCGTTCGCACACTGTGTTCGCGTGGTTAAAAAAAAAACAAAATGCCAATTCGTAATAAATTGCAGGACGGCTTATCCACGGTATAGCACAGATCAAACAAACGCTGGCGGTCAAATTGACGGAGGGAAATCTGGAGACCCAGGAAGAATTGAGCCGCCAATTGGACAAACTGTGCAAATCAGCGACGAGTGAGTTTTTTCTCTCTTTTCTTTTTTTTTTCTTCGCACGGTTGATACCCGAACGAGATGTCTCTCGTAACTTAAAACATATTATCGTTTCGACCGTTGCAGAGGTGCGAATAGCGAATCATTCGACCGACTTCGTGAACAAAGTACTGGACAAAATAAGAGCCGGCGTAACCGACGGTGGTATCGACGACTTTTAGTACAGACCTTACCTCGTATGGATATTTTATTTTATTACAAGTGTACAGAGAGTGAAAGACGATACTTCGCGTTCGTACCACCGACAGCTGATTTTTTTATTATTTTTAATTATCGAAAAGCGACGCAGAAAGTTACTGTTAATTTATTCGTTAATATTAATCGCGACTAGTGTTATAACGCGTGCTCGCCGCGAACCGATCTATACTTGGGAGATACGAAACATAACCGTTATATATATTTTTTCAAATCCCTACTAGCTCTTCAAACACACCTTGGAAACGTACATGATACGTTGATATTCAATAGTTTCAACGTTTTGACGAATTTTTGTAGCAAGTTCGCGGGGAATTTTCGATAAAGACCGGTCTATCCCGTGCCATCGGACGCGAACGAAAATCGGCCCGATGGTTTTCTTTACACGTCGATGCTTCATCCGTGATTCGAACGAAACGGAAATGAAATTCCAATAAAATAAGAATAATGATAATGATAATAATAATGATGCATCTCTCTCTCTCTCTCTCTCTCTCTCTCTCTCTCTCTCTCTCTTTCTTTCTTTCTTTCTTTCTTTCTCTCTCTCTCTTTCTCTCTCGAGTATGGAGTAGTTGGCTGATTTGGTCTACCTCAGAATGAAACGCTATACCTGCATAAAAGAAAAAAAAGTCTCAATGAGAAACTTTATAATCGATTTATATAAGATACACGTAAACCAATATATTAATATTTAAGAGAAAGAAGAGGATGAATTACATATTTTACCGCAGTATATATATTGCGTGGCTCTGGAAGCTGCGCCGAATTCGTAACAATATATATACATACACACACACATATATATATAGCGCGTTTGAGTTTTAAATATATTTTATTAATATATTCCATACGCATAAATATACAGGGTGGACCATTTGAAGTGTTACAGATATCTCGGAAGATGTTACAAATGAAAGTTGTTTGGTCCTGAGGAATGGAAAAACGAGGTCGCTCTGTTTGGCCTTCAGTGTTTCTGTTAAGGTCATGCGAAGCCGAATTAATAAATTTTGAATGCTAATCCACATTTTTTTTTTATTTGTCATACCTCCAGCTCGTGTCGAGAGCTTTTCGGAACACTGCGAACATTTATTTTCCGATCGAATATTTTCAAGTCTCGTAGCCCAAAAAGTTATTCGATTATGAAATATTTGGGTATCTCGTTAATTACTCGATGTAAGCGATAAGAATGATACAACAAATAATGTGGGTTTTTATTGAAAAAAAAAAAATCTAGAAATTGCCGTTCGCATGGGCTTGGCAACTAAGAGTTTGATCTATTTTGCTCTTGGGAAGAAAACAAATTTTATTCAGAGATAGGTTTTTTTGTTTTAATACAAAGTGTACTCTCCTTTGATTTTCAACACTGCAAACGGAACATCCCGCATATATACGAAAAGAAAAGAAAAACATATGAATACTTGTACGTATAATCATCGTAGTGGAACGCGAAATATCGTATCGTTATAATTTTCACAACGAGCCCGTTGTAACTCGTGTCAATTTGTAATTGCACAGAAACGCGTTATTTTTTTTCGCTTGCGAATTTATCAGAGATTTGTACGGATAAGAGGGAGGAGGAGTTTTCGATCGTGTGTGCGCGTGTGTGTGTGTGTGTGAGTGTTTGTGTGCGCGAGTGAATGCGACAGAGTGTGGTAAAGGCGTCGGCTTAATCAAATTCATAATTAAGTGATATTTTTTCAAAGCTGGAAACGGCTGAGGATTCCCGAGTACGCGATCTATATCGATATATGTGCCAGATGAATTTTTATACGTTTATGATAAGATATTTTCATATATACAAAATAGCCGAGCTATTTCCAAGTTTTTTCGCGGTTTTCAATCCGCTCCACGTAGAAACTTGAAATACATAAATATATATATATATATATATAACTCCCCATCCCGAATACAAGAGGATGAACTGAGACGAAAGCGCTTAGAGACAAACTCTGCAAATATGTTATCGCGATAACCGCGCAGCACACAACTTTCGGAGCCATATTCCTTGTCCATATGGAGAGAAAAAGAAAAGTCATCCAGTTGATTCGAAAGACCCGAGGAAACATTGGCGTCCTCGACCAGACAAATGTACAGTAATCATGAACAATTCATCCTCGTTAATTGCCTCCTTGATTCGTTTCTTTTTTCTTGCGCCGTGCTTTGAGCTTTTTTTTTTTTCGCAATCGCACGAAACTCGTCCCTAGGGCGAACTTTATTCGCGACTCCCTCTTACGTACGTAATTTGATATATTTTAATTTTAACTAGAAAGGAAAAGAGGTCGATGCAGGTACAAAAAGGTTGTTAGATTATTTTTTTTACCGCTTGTCCAGTGTAAAATGTAAATAAAAAAGTTCTTTGAGTTTTGGCTGAAGCGTTGAGCGGGGCCAACAGTTCCGAACGAATATTCTTTTTGTTTGTTTGTTTTTATTTTTCGTCGCGTTTCTTTACGTTTGACGTTAGTAACGTAAGTGTCGGAAGGGAATAAACGTGTAGCGTTGGCGACGTTGAATCGTCGGGAAAATTCGAGCCGAAGCCTTTGTCACGATTGGACAAAAAGAAAGTATTGGATAAAAAACGATGAACAAAAGGAAAACGAAATAAATCTTGATAGAGGTATTATTGTATTTTATTCACATTATATTCATATTAAATGTTCTATCACTTATACGCGTATAAATGAATTATACATCGTCTGTACAAGGCTTACTATGTATATAATAAAGTCGTGACAAGTTTCAATGTTCAATTATGTAAGGCGAGGAAAAAAAAAAGAACAACCGAAAAACCCAACAACAAACAAAAAACGGACAACAAACAGAGTCGTATCGAATGTAAGCGATTTGTCGTTGTCTACAACAACTTCGTGTATACCGATCGATTTTCATCGAGCGTTCATCGCCAGGTTTCGGCTTTGTGCTCTTGTCTTTATTTTTTTATTTCCTCAAATTATTCTTCCTAAGAGTTTCAGGTGATTCGCAATTCTGTAATCATGATCTATCACATTTTCCGTCGTCGTTTTTTTTTTTTCGTTTACTCGCATCAAATTGCCGATTCGACGATCCACGCCGCCCCTCCCCGTATTTCGAAGGGTGCGAACACAAAACAAAATAATTGCAATGTACTGTCTATATAAATAAACTAGAAAAAAAAAACCAAAACAAAATGCAAATATCTTCATACGGTACTCGCGTGGATTAGCGTCAAAGTTTTCTTCGCCGTCAGTTTCACTTTGTAAAACGTGTACGGCGTGGCGCCTGTACAACGAATAAAATTACGAGGCTCAACAATGTTAAACTTAAAAGAAGAAAAAAAAAAGGAAAAAATACACGATGTGGTTGCGCGACTAGATTAATTCGAATATCACTGGAACGAAGCAAGTTTTCCAATCGAGGTAGAGAAACGAAACGAAGAAATAGAATAAAAAAACAAAACAAAACCTAAACTTCGTATCAAAGTGTCTTATTGTGCGTTAAGCTTATTTTCGTCTGTCAATAGGCGCCCCTCCCCCCTCTCTTCGTTTTACTTTTCGCGTCGCAAGGCGCATCAACTGGCGATTTTGAGCGGAGGCACGCGACGCGATATTAGGCGAAACGGAAATTTAAGGGGACACGTCCAAGTAGACGGCGAAACAAGATACGTGAATTTTGGGAATTATTATTCCAGAAATTATTCGTCCGATTTCATACAAGTTTGTTTTATCCGAAACTATAAATATTGAGGTATATTGACAACATTTTTTATAACTATATATTGACTTGGCGTGCTGTTATTGTGGTCAACGTAAAACACATGCTGGCACGGTCTGCAGTTCCCATGATTGCATGCTGTCGGTTGATCGGCAACAAAAATTTCAAAAGATTCTTAAAATCTAACGCATAAAGCACTTCGCATCGTAGAATTTTTGGAAAAAGATTCTTTTTTTTTTCACAAAACGATGCCCGATTGAAATTTACATTCATTTTTCAACCTAAATTTCCTACTTTTCTGGCTTGATAAAAATTAAAAAAAAGAATTGAGTAAAAAAAAATCCGGCAACGTAAGTTGCCGAACGCCAATTTGTCAGTCTCATTACGTAATTTACACACCTCGTATACATTAGATTTTAAGAATATTTTTGAAATTTTTCTTGCAGATCAACTGCATGCAATCATGGGGACCGCAGCACTTGCCACCGAGGGACACGTTTTACGCCGGCCACAATAACAGCGCTCCCAGTCAATATTTATCAAAAAGTTCGTCAATATACCGCAATATTTATACTTTCGAATAAAACATGAAATCGGATGTTTGGATGAAATCGGCCAAATAATTTTTGAGATTATTCCCAAAAATTCACCTTTTTTTCCGCCGTCTACTCGGGTGTGCCCTCTCAACGTTGAAAAGGCATCGGTATGTACATCGCGCGAAGCAGACAAACGTGTCCTTTATATACAAAATATATATGGCTGCCTGTGGAGGGTGCGTTTACGTGTTTTTGCGGGCTTAGCCACTGCGCGAACGGACAAATAAGCGTGACTATTTTAATACTCGGAGCGTCAGGTATATACGAAAGGAAGGTGAAATGCGTGCGTTCAGAATGTCGAGCAGCTCCGTTCAATCCTCGTACCTCGTGAATTATCGTCAAAACGATAATTACCGCGAAAACTGCAGGTCTCGCGACGTTTCAGCCTTGTCAACGTGTTCGGTCTTTCAAGCTCGACGCGAGTAAAGAGTCTAATACCGCAAGCTCGACGAGATGGTAAAAAATGAGTGGCATTCCGCGATATGGATGTTGTGGGCCAGTTACGAGAATGCCTGAACGAGGGCTCACGAATGAAAAATCTCTTGTTTGCCTAACGCGAATTACAAGTGCCTTTTGAGCCCGTGCCTCGGACGAATCGTGGAATCGTTGATGAGAGAAAAATTGGCTAGTTGCAGTGTCTGTTCATCCAAGGGATATCCCTTGAATCCACGAGCTTAGATCACTCGTGTCCTCGCAGCTCAGACTTAGAGGCGTTTTATCGTCGCACTTTCGCGAATCCAACAAAGTTTGTGCGGCCGTTCTACCGGTAAGATAAGCACCGTGAACCGTGCTGTAGAAGGAAGAATGTGTGTGCTCGCCGGCAAAGGCGATCTGTATTTTGGCCGGATTCGCCTCGCTGTACAATGGATCGGCGAGTGTTTCGATGTCCAGCTGACTTGCGCCAACCGCCATCGCGGTGTAAGTGCCACGTGTGAACGGCTGCGAGTGCCACGAAGTTCTCAAGCAACCTTTGGGTGCGGGTACGAATGGATCGTTCAGAAATCGCCTCAGTATGTTCGTGCAAACGTCCGCGACCTCGCTCGTACTCAACATCTCCATGTACTCGGCCGCTTTGCCCGATATCCAACCGAGCAACAGCGTCTCTGATATCTTCGTGAACGAGTAAATCTTACGAAACCACGTTTTACTCATATCGTGACGCTCGTCCTCGCTCAATCCTCGATCGTCCCAGAGCAACATCACCTCCGACACGCTTGGATTCAAAAAGGGCCTCTCGTACTCGAGAAATATTTTGTCCACTGTGCCAAACATCAGTCTGTCGATCGCCTCGAGCTTATACTTTGGCAACGCGGGCTCGAAAAGCTCACAAGACTTCTCCTTCAACACTCCCAATGGCAGTGTACACAGTACCTGCTCGGCCGTTATACGTTTGCCGTTTTCACAGGTCACCACGATCTGATCGTCCTCGTTACTGACACACTTCACAGACTCCGAATCGTTGGACGAGGCCTTTTCTTCCGCAGTCACTTGCCACCTGGGAATCGTTCGAGTAACATTAAACATTCGGTATCACGGATGCTTTTAGGGAGACGGTTTTTCTTCTGATTTAGACATTTCCAGCAAATTCCTATTCATTCTTCAAAGACATTGGCGTAGTCAGCATTTTATGTCTGGAGGGCAAAAGGGACGGGCCTGACAAGAACTAGTGTTGTTCACAATCATTTTTTCTTAAGGGATCATCACAATGTAAAAATTTTCGACCCGTTACACTGTGATGATTCTTTAACCTTTTGCCGTCACACGTTCTGACTAACATGCTAGCCACGGGGGGTCGCAATGACCCCAGCCATGTTTAAACGATTGCCGCATTGAAAGTATCGTTCCGAATCACTCATAAAAATTCAAAATATTAGTTTAAACATTCTAGAATGCGGCATTCTCAGTATATTTTTTATCGAATTTTAAAATGGCGGAAAAAATCAGCAAGGAGTCAATGGGTAAAAAATACCCTTTTTACTTAAAAAAAATCATAACTCTCGCAACTTACAATTTTATTTTTATATCTGAAGATATAAAATTCTAGTATTTACTCCAGTATTTATTCTTATATCTGAAGAGCCATTTCGGAGTAAAAAAAGAAAGATAGTCATGAAAAACGGGCTATTTATTATAAAAAGTGGCTGGCAACAAAGCATAGTAATTTTGACTTAAAGTTGCGCTTGAGATCATTTTTACCCCGAGCGCAACTTTAAATTTAAATAAAATAATTTTTTTTTTTAATTAAATAAAACCTTCATCATAATCGATAATCAAGTAACACACATGAAATATGAAACTTGCTTTATACGTTCATGTTAAAATTAGTCTCAAACTCTTGCAATGCCTTAAAAAATCATCAACTAATTTTTTATCATTCATTAATCCAGTTACCAGTCTTTAAACTTAACTTTCGGTAGACACTCAATTAAAATAGTTCTTAGTTTCCAATTTTTTTCTGCAAATCGGCCATATACTTTTTCAGCTGGAATGTTTTTTTAACGATGTCATGCTTCGTGCTCAGCAGTGACAGATAAGAGAATAATTCCTGAAACATGGTGCTTCTAAGTCACTATCGCTGATTGGAAAAGCTCCCCCTAGCTACGCCAATGTTTAAAGATCAGCATCAACCTCACCGTATCAGACTCGTCCCTCGAAGCTTCCCTTGAAGCCAAAACGATACTTTACCTTATTTTCGTAACAGCGTGCCGTAGTAGAATCCGATCCTTTGGAATGTGTTTGGCTATAGGTTCAAGTATGGCGCTGTATCCGTCCGGCAGGCTGATATTGCCGCCTTGAAGTTCCGCGTAAGAGCCCATCTCCAAAAGATCAACCTCCTCCATACTGTCGCAGCCTGTTATGCAGGTCTCGCGTTTAAGCAAACAATCAAACAACATTTGTCTTATTCTTCTCTTCTCTGGCGGCAGAGAATTCAGATAGAGATCAGCCTCAAACGCTACGTGACTTCCCACACTGTTGATACCTTCCGGCGGACTATAAGTACTCAAAAAATACTCCTCGCATCGTCTCAAGAAGCATACGTAAGCTTCGTAAATCTCCTGCAGTATTGGAAAAGGTAGCTGCTTGCCGTCCTCCATGGCGGCTACTACTTTGTGCGGTTTAGGCGTGCTTATTATGTTCACCAGTCCGTTCGCCATGGCAAGTTCGAACATTGGGTTACCCAGGACTCCGTGAATCCAGTTAGCTCCCAATTCTACTTTATCTCCACCTGCGACAAGAAATTTTTTCCTTAAGTGGCTTCACGAGGATGTGCCATTTTTTTTCTACTTTCTTTGGCTTTTTTTATGCAATTTCTCTTGTGCACTCGGTACGAGCAAATTTTGCATCCTCACTTTTTTAAGAGACTCGTTGAAAAAATCAATCTAAGAAATGAGCTTGTGGAATAAATAAAATATTTAATTGAGCATTTTTTTTTTACAAAGGAACTATATTTTTTCTAATTTTAATAAGTAACACCTATTTACATATTTCCTAGGAATAATAATAATAACAATATGACGTTATGATAATAATGATGACGATAATTAATGACAATGATAATAATAATAAGGGCAGTGCAAAATATGAAAGATCGGGAAATACAGAGGAACTGGGAGAAAAATAGAGAGGTAGGGATAATGGATAGAATACAAAGACAGGAAGAAAGAGATGGAGATTGAGGAGTACTGGAGGAAAGGAGCTATGCAGGGAAAAATCAGACAAACATGGGCAAGGATGAGGTGTGCCCATCTATGGGAATGTGAAGAGGCAAATTCACAGTTGGAGGACGAAGCAATAAAGAAATATTGATGGGCAGAACAACAGAAGGGTAGGATAGCGACAGGATGGAGCAGGGCTCTAGAAGAGAAGGAAGTAGTCGAAGAAATGTGTCGTGTAGCAAAACAGTTTAAGAAGCTAGTAAGAAAGAGTGCAGAAAAGAGAGAAGAAGAATAGCAAGAAGAAAGAGAAAACGACAAAAGGAATAAGTAGAATCAGGGAAGAGGAAGAGATGCAAATAGCAGTATGAACGTTGTGAAAAAGTATTATGATGTAAAAAGGGAAGAACAGACGGGAGGTGTAAAAACCCGCAAGAGTATACACGTGGAATAAACTCTATTAACCCTTCGTGATCACACTTCCAAATTTAATCGCGGTGGTCACACTTAGGTCGATTCTACTCACAGTCAGTGTTCAAAAAAGTATTGTGCCCAAACTATCCGTCCGAAGTGGTTCGAAAAATTACGGAACATGCTTTGAACTTTCTAGACGATGTACGAAAAATTTATTTATAAGAAATAAAATAGCGACAGGTTGAAAAAATTCGTAAAGCCGTGAAAACGCAAAAAGGACACTTTTTCGCTCAAAAAATCATAGTTCCGTGAATTATCAACATTTTTACTTATAATTTGGACGTGATACTCCTCAGATATGCTACTTTTTGGAAAAAATAGCTGCTTAGTGCGCGTTTGAAAAGAGTATTCCGACACGTGAAGATGATAAATTTTATGGTATGAGGATACTTCAAACTCCAGGTAAAATGGTGAATACAGTCCCATTTGAAACCGGGATCTATGCGCCAAAAATTGATCGACAGCTCGATTCTACCCAGGGTGACCACGAAGAATTAATAATGCTAATGATGATGATAATAATAGAGATTTAAATAATAATAATGATAATAATACTTATTGATCGATTCGTATGAAATAAAATAACGACAATATTATCTCGTTTCGAGTTATGAAAAAAAAAAAAACATCCTGTTATCCAATAAAAAATCAACTACAAATTTTCATTTTCATCCCATGTGAAACGGCTTGTTCACATAAATAAATATAGCGCTGAGAGCTTTGTAAACAAAGTGCCGAAAGATCGATAAATCATTGATTTGTTGAACGAAAACATTTTCGAGTGAGCATACACTACGTTCATGAAGAAACGTGTTTTTCCTTCCGTGCCATATATCGTTTCGCGTGTAATCACGCGAAGCACTCGTCTCAACAATCGGTTGTTGTCGGAAAAGCAGAAAAAAAAATAACGAATCGTACACGCGAGTTTGTTACGGAAAAGGGGGTTAAGTAAATTCGTACCGACTTGTGCAGCGACGATACGTCCACCGATACGTCCTCTGGCTTCGACGATAAGAAAATCATTTTCGTTATTTTTCAATAAATGATTTGCCGCGGATAGTCCCGCCATACCAGCGCCGATAATTAATATTTTGCAAGAATTCCGATCGTCGGCCGTGTCGCCCGTGGACGTCGCCATGTTCATGGCATATCAGCTCTGTGAAAGTGATTTTTGATGCGCGATACAATACGCGTGTGTGCGTCGCTACGTGTGTAAAAACACACTGTCGATCGCCAGCGGTCGATCCAGTTGAAGCGAGCTCGTCGCTCGTCTTTCTCGCGCTGGCCCTCACCCACCGCGATCACGCGCTTGCTCTCTCTCTCTCTCGCTTTTCCTCGCTTTCTCTCTCTCTCTCGCGCGGTGTCACGCAAAATTTATACAATCGAGATTACTCGTTTTTTCATGAATGAATCGGGAAGCTTCGAACTGACAATCATGTCACAGCCGACACGACGTTTCGCGAATAAAGTTTAGCCAGGTGTGGATAATTGCAATCGTGCGAGTTTGCCGACGCGATATCCGCGCGTCAATGCATCCCGATACGCGTTCAAGTTCGGTCGCATGAAAAATTATAATTGTCGCGTAACCGTCGGGCGGGCGGGGGTGGGGACAAAATAAAGGAGCGTTCGATGCTGACGAAGGTAGCGAATAGTAGCAAGAATAGTGCGCGCGGTGAGCTGGACTTTTGACACGAAGATATATACACGCCGTTTTTTTCTTCTTCGTCTCCTTCTTCTTCTTCAAATCTCTTTCCGCAATCGCGGACTGGCAAAGTGCCCTATGTACACGAAGAAATAACAGCTGTTTGATATGAGGTTATGTTAATCCTGTCAGGATGTCGAGAGACAACGTTAAAGCCCGAAGCATGAACGCCGAGAACGATAGAAGCAACGAGCACGGTACGTCGTCCGCCCACACAGACAAGAAGCACATACGATTTCGCACTTCCGGCAAATCGGCCAAATCCAAGATCGAAGGATTCAACTTTGATCAACATCATACACAACAGTCTCATCTTTCGGATAAACAACGCACCCCTAAGAAACACGGTGAGCTATCCGCGTCTCGATTGTTTCTTCTGTTATATCGCACTTTCGGTTTTTCTTAACGATTCTCATCGTAGACTTTTCCTCCGGCGACGCGAACGATCAGACGGTTTACCGTGTCGCGTCTCGCCTCTTGGCGACTCGCACCGTAAAAATTTCTATCCAAAACGATCAGGAAATACCCCGGGTGTGTCAGCAACCGGACAACCTTGCGTAAATTTTGAACAGGGTTTTGTCGTTCGACACATTCGTCTTCTTTCCTAATCACTGCTTGCTCCGGATACAAGTGAAAAATGACTTGCATTCCATCGGAAATCCAAACTGCACTGTCTTTACCCCTTGATGGAAAATGAGGGTATACTACAATATCCAGGATGCCAAATTTTTACAGTGCGACATTGATATTTCGGTCAGAAGAAACACTTTTTTACGAGTGATAAAAGTCGATTTTCGATTAAATGACGCACGGTCAAAATTTGGCATCCCGGATTGCATCGTAGAGTGCAGTGAAAATTAATTCTTTTTAATTGTTCGAATTTTTTTCACGTATTCTTATCAGAGATTAGTGACCTCAATTTGCAAATTATATCTAAAAAAAATTTTTTTTTAAACAAGATTTTATTTAACGTACTAAAAAGTCGAAAATAATTTTCTTTACGAAGTCACCTATATGTGATTATAAATAAAAGCTCGGGGCACTCAACTTTTTACATTTTTAATGAATTTGATCAATTGAGTTTCATTAAGTGTATTTAATTTGGCGCAATGGTAATTAGAGAAATTATTATCACACGTTTATACTCAGCTTTTGGATTTTTATTTAAGAAATCTACGGTAGTTGTACAGTAAATTAAATACAGTTGATATGCTAACGGATTTATAGAAATTAAAAATTATATGTCGAAAATTGAGTCGCCCCATGCTTTTATTAATAGTCATATATAGGTGAATTCGTAAAAAGAGCTCTGGAATTTTTGTAAAGAGGGATTAATCCTTCCAAACGAACCGGTGTTATTATTGATTGATTGACAGGAAAATTTCGGAACTCTAAGTAGTCGGGAAGTGGGTGAAATATCGGTTTTCCGTTTTGCATCTCACAAAAAGTCGTTATTTTTTTATTATCCATTTCTTTATTTTTTTTTGTTGAATCATGCATTGTCACCTCTTAGATGCATGCTCGCAAAATGTCAGTGCTCTAAGTAGTCGGGAAATGGGTGAAATATCAATTTTCCGTTTTGCATCTAATAACATGTCAAGTTAAATAAAAGATTGTAAAAAATCTTCATAACACCCTCATAACAGAAATGACGAGGCAAGACAGTGGCAATAGAATTTTTGGAGACTGAAGGACTCTCTTAAGAAGATTGGAGCGCTCGACCGACAAACGTCCACATATACAGATTTTTTTTAGCCATGTATACGGGTGAAGAAAATTCTAAGTCACAGTTTTGATTTGTTCCATCGAATCGTTTTTGGGAGAAAAATATCCGTAGTTCTCGTACTGCGGCGGTGTGTAATGTTTTCCTCACGACACAGGGTCAAATATGGAGACGGATGGATGTTGAGCATCGAACCTCTGATCGAGTCTATGTTCGGATCGCCGCTACACACGAATGAATCGTGCGTGCAGGCGCACTCGCATATAACTATAAAGTATTCTCCTGATTGATATCGTTGCTTGGATTTGTTCCAGGTATATCGCTGCTGGATTTCTTGAGAACGGAACTCACTCGGGGTTACCAGTTGGAGAATGACGAGGAGAGATTCTCAGCCAGAAGGGAGAAAGTTTATTCCTTCATTAAAATCCCAAAGGAAGTTGAAAAGTTCATGATTTATGGATTTTTACAAGTAAGTCCGACACGTTTTGGCTGACGTTCGTAACGCCTTTTTCGCGAGGAGTGAATTGTAAATATGCTGTTGTATGCTCGCAGTGCGCGGATTCCTTCTTGTTCGTGTACACATTTTTGCCGTTAAGATTTTTAATGGCTCTCTGGGCGATCACGACGAGGCCCCTCATGCACTGCTTGAGGCAAGAAACCATGAGAATCTGAAAAATCCGTTATTTGTTTGTTTGTTTAATAACAGCAACGATTCTCCTTCGCAGGGGGAAGAAGAACGGCGGCAAGAGATCAGAGAGATATTTGAGGCCGGCGGAGATTTGCGATCTTCTCAAAGGAATAGTATTCGTGGGATGTTGGGCTGCGACCTGCAAAGTCGACACGTCCATGATGTATCATTTAGTCAAGAGCCAGTCGGTCATCAAATTGTACATCTTTTACAATATGTTGGAAGTCGGCGATAGGCTTTTGAGCGCATTCGGACAGGACACGATTGATGCTCTCTTGTGGACAGCTACCGAGCCGAGATCTCGATCGCAATCCACCCATCGACAACACCTCGGCACTCTACCTCATCTACTTTTCGCTCTCGGCTATGTCTGTATCCTTTGATCCTACGAAAGCGATACAACCCTGCCTGCCGTGTCTTTTTCACTTTAGTATGAGATTCCTTGACACGATCACGTTGCAGTTTTACACAGTATATTTGTACTTTTTCAAGCTACCACGTTGAACGTGGCTATCAATAGCAGTAACAAAGCTCTCTTGACGATTATGATGTCCAACAACGTGAGTACTATCGTATTGCACAGCCAACAATGACCGGAAAAAAACGTCATTGTGGTAAAGCTGAAGGTATTCCTTTCACGAACCCGATTGCAGTTCGTCGAGCTGAAGGGTTCCGTGTTCAAGAAGTTCGACAAAAACAATTTGTTCCAATTGGCGTGTAACGACGTGAGGGAGCGCTTTCATTTGACGATGCTGCTGCTCGCCGTGAGTCTTCAAACGATGAAGGAATACGCTTGGCGAGCTGATAGATTGGCTGTGCTCTTGCCCGATTGTATATTGCTCCTGATCGCCGAGGTTGTCGTTGATTGGGTACGTTTTTTTTTCTTTCATTTCCGCTCTTGTCTTCTCGTTTAAAAAGTTCGAAATAACGGGACGAAAAGGAACGCGTTCACCCATTGACACAAGTGCGAGGTAGAAGAAAGCGACGAATCTGAAAGAATTTGTAAATAATCGATAAATTTTATTTCGCCAGGTGAAACACGCGTTCATCACGCGTTTCAACGAGCTTCGTTCGACCGTTTATCGTGACTACACGGTGAGTCTCGCTTATTACATGGCCGAGACGAAGCAGGACACAGCATTTTCGGATCCGTCGGATCTCGTGGCACGTCGAATGGGTTTCATATCGTTGCCATTGAGCGTAGCGATGGGTCGCGTTTTGTCGACGACGCTCACGCCTTCGGCAAAACCGGCAAACTTTATACTCCTGTTCGTCGCGTATCTGATACTCGTTGCGTTGCGTATTCTCACGAGTATCGTGATACTCGGCAAAGCCTGTGACTTGATGACGTCACACGGGAACAAGAACGAGGCGGAAATCGCGCAATTCAATAGGCGCAAAACATCGAGGGAGTACGCGGGTAACGGTATGGATACGATGGATCCTAATCACTCGATGGCCATATTGTCGAACAGTGCGGTCAGCCTTAACAACGTTTCTCTCAACGATAACTTCGTGAAAACGGAAAAGTCCGGCAAAACGACGGACAGTAAACAGAACAAAGGATCGTGCCACGACGAGTGCTCGTCTTTCTCGAAACACGTCTCGAGAGCCGAGAGCGAACCGCTTTTACCTCAATGACGTAGGCTCAACGCTTACGCAACGTTCATATAGATTCTTCGTTTTTTTTGTTGTTGTTTGTTTTGGTTTCGTTTATCCAACGGAAAGAAAAGTGTACATAACGATACTGTATATATTGCGTGTTATTTAGGATATTGTGTAAATTGAGTCCAGAGTACAAGAGACGCGTACGGCTATGACATAATAGATCGATGATGATGATGATGATGATGATGATTAATGTTCGACGTTGCACGGTTGAGGGAGATAGAGCATACACGTACACACTCGCACCGCGCGATCTTCGCTATTTATCATAAATCCCTCGCGGTCACGTATCGCGCGTCCTCGACGCTCACGAAATTCCACGACAGACGCGTATTAATTGTTGCTATGAAAAGTCGCGAGGCGCCATCGCTACCAACAGTTTTGACCTAATAAACTTAAATATTGTATACGAGTGATAAGATCATTAAGGTATTTCTCTCACGGAGCCGAATGTTTAACAATTGACTGATTTTCGTCTACAAACGAGCAAAAATACATCCCAGTATACTGGTTAAATTTCAAGCCAAGTTACCGAACTTTTAACAAGAAAAAATTACGACTTTGAGAAATAATTTATGCCGCACTTTATGGAGGTGCTAGACACATTTCTATCTAATAATTTATATACTAAATAATTTTAGATGTCTGATGTAAACTGCGCCAAGGATGTAAAAAATTCTAAAGATTCCGTAACGACAATAAAAACAGGGGTTCACCGAATGTTTGAGTGAAGGTTGCTGTCTCGAGGCATTAAAAATGCATGAACTTCGGGATTTTTTTTTTATATAAAATAAATACTTTTAGAAATGGGTTACAACGTATTTTATTCTTTTATCAATGGAAAGTAAATTCTAAATTTATTTTTTTTAAATCCATTTGGTGGATCCAGTTCACGTCAAATAGAGCCATGCACGGCGTGTTTTGGGTTTGTTTGGGTTAAAATTTATTAAATTAGACTAAATTTAGGGGGGTCTTATCGTTTTTTGTTTTCTGAAAAAGCCTTGGATAACAATACGGCAGCCGTTTGAAAAGCTAATTTTTTTGCTTCAACGGACGAAAAAAATATTTATAAATCAATTTTTGACAAAAATCGCTTCCTGATGGCACTGCAAATTGAATTTCCTTTTAATTGCGCAGAGACTCACGTGAATCGGTTCATCCGTTGAAGGTGTAGAGCGCCCCCGCGCGCTGAAAAATGCTGTTTCTAGAAAAACGACATTTAAAGATTAACGTTTAGGCTGTGAATTCTAAAATACTTTGGATATGAAAATATCCTTTTACCCGCGGGTTTTAAACACTTTAAGGATGCAAATTATGTTTAAAAAAGTCGAATTTTTCATCGTCATTAATGGTAATCTGCCTTTGAAGAAAATATTAATGAAAAAGTTAGATGAATGTGACTACCAGAAGAATTTTCGTAACCGTGACTTTTCAGAGAACATGCAAAAATGTCGAAATCTGTAAAAAATAATGCGAAATTTTCCATTCCAGTTAATCGTTGGGTATAATAATTGATTGTAAGTTATTTCTATTAAGCGCCATTGTAATCCACTAATTATTCGAAAGGGTTCTGGCTACACGCCCACAAAATACGGCCCTCCGCGAAAGGAATACCTTAAAAGAGACACTTTTGATTGGAAATTCGAGACTTTGTCCACTAATTTTACTTTCGATCTAGCAAAGTTTTATTCTGGTACGCAGACACTCCCTGTATCGTCCGATTCTCGAATAACTCTATAGGAAGTTTCTTAGAATAAAATTAATTTGTACGCTTCCACCTGAATTCTATCTAAAGTATTCTTATCTTTTATTCAAAGTATCGTAAAATGGTCCATTTTTTTCTTCATTTTTCCAAATGCAATGACAAATACACCCTTCGATCTCGCAGTAAAATGCAATCGTACTTTGAAATCAATTGTCTCAAAACGCTAACGCGTCGCGCGTTCTCTTGGCGTACAATTGTCGCTACGAAAAAAAAAAAAGTGGAATATCTGTTCCCAGAACTCGCAAATACCAGACGCAACGTCTGGCGCGCATGTCTCGAGTGTTTTTAGAATCCCGGAAGAAATAAAAATAAATTACAAGCGCGCAAGAAGAAAACAGCGTGGCATACGCGTTAACGCAAAACGTCATACGGTGGAGCGCTCTCGCGGCCGAGACGGTGTACCAAATCGAGCGCGGGCGGCCTTCCCTAATACGCGTACAATTTTGCGCTTACGAGGACAAATCGAAGGACAACATGGC
Organism: Ophion ventricosus; assembly: GCA_963932345.1. Taxonomy (NCBI): domain Eukaryota; kingdom Metazoa; phylum Arthropoda; class Insecta; order Hymenoptera; family Ichneumonidae; genus Ophion; species Ophion ventricosus. The sequence goes on along the minus strand of OZ010719.1, from coordinate 4,501,349 downwards.
TGCCCGCTGTTTCGGGGGTATCGGGTAGGCGATTTGAATTTCGATTCGTCGTCGCGGATTCAACAGGCTTATCGTTCAACGCGATTCACGGTAGGTTGGAAAAATACTTCGTATTATCGCCGATCGTACGAATTCACTAATCGCTCGTCACATTACGTTGCTTTTATTCATCGTAAAAGAACCCGCCAAATAACCCTTCGCTACGACCCTTCGATATTACGACCAGCTGTCACTTTTACTTTCGATCCAAATATAACAGCTGTTTTTCCATTTCTCGCCCGAAATCAATAGAACAGATACTTTTTTTTTCTTTCATTAATACATTTACTTCGTGTACTAAACGCAAGGTGCATTACTCATTTTTTCCACCATCGTTGTAAATACGAGTGACATTCTTCCAACTGTATACACGAAAGAATCTTCCACACAATGACTGTAATTGTTGCCTCGGGCGGCGGCGGGGGGGGGGGGGGGGGGGGGGGGGCACACACACCGTATTACTATTATGCATTAAAACGCTACGTGTTTTGTTCGGATTTCTCGACTCTACCTCTGGCCTGTACGTGGCGCTACGTATCACCTAAGAATATTCTTCTGCGCCGGCGCGACGTCCGTAAGGCACACATTTCGAATTTCGACATTTGAAGCATCTGAAGGTTAATATTTTGTTTTATTACCGTTTTTGGATAATTGAAAGCGCTAACCGCGTGGTGAGATTGCTCATTCTTTTACGCATCTATGCACTTGTCCTTTTATTTTCATATTTTTTTTTAGTTCCTCTATGCACTTCGCAGTACTCTTCCATTTCTAGATTTTGTTTTCGATTTTTATTTTCCCTGCAATAAGTCGAATTGTCAATTTTGTTTGCGTTGTGTTTTTCTTGTATGTATATATATGTTGTACAGTCTTGTATTTGCCGGTCCGTTTCTATTTGTGTAGCTCTTTTGATTATCCTTTCTACTCCCTTCATATCCTCGTCTCTTATCCTTTGCCATATTGCTCCCACTCCCACCTTCTCCATGGCTCCTTTCATTTCCAGTTCCCATTTGGAGAGGTTTGCATTTATCATCCATCTGGCTTCTTCTTTCGAAACACTTCTTCGGCCACGTATCTTCCGACATTTTCATTACCTCACATGTATTACCTCACAGGTAGTTTTCTGCTCTTTTCCATACTTCTATTTCTATGCCCCTTATCCCGCCTCCATTCTCCATATGTAACTAGGCGTATTGTCATTTATACCCATTGTCATTTTGACATATTTGCCCTGCAATTTTTCTATTTGCTCCTAAGGCTTCTACGACCACATTGTCACTCCGTAAAACATATATATATATATATATATATATATATATATATATATATATATATATATATATATGGAGCATTCCACGCCAAATCACCACTTTCCGGCCCGACCCCTTTCGATTTGGCTGAAACTTTAATATGTCATTGTTTTCATCTTAAAACGCTTGTGTGATTTTTTTCAATTTTTTTTTACATAATCACAAATATGTAGTGAATTTTTGGAAAAAATCGCCCATTTTTTTTTCTAATGCTCATAACTTTCTGAAAAATGGACCGATTAAGAACTTTTTTTTACATTCTTCGTTTTGAAATGTTCTTTATGAAAAAAATATTTGAAAAATATTTAAACTCATCTTCGACATGATTTTTGTAAAAAAACGCGATTTTTTCAAAGAACGCCACTGTTGATTTTTGATTTTTTGTTTGTAAAAAAATATGATAAATTTAGCGTTTTTGCCGCCGACCCATTTTTTTTTAAATTATATTCAAATACCTATTTTTTTTCTAAATTGAAATATTTTAATTCTCAATTTTTTCACATACAGCTGTTTCCTATGGTGCAATAACGTCCAATAATGAGTTCTATGGTTTTCCAAAAAAATGAAGTGTACTATTTCATTTAGTTTTGCCGGTAAAATATTAAATGATAAGCATCTGTCAATATTTAAAAAAACGTTCCAGTTGATTCGTTTTTGTTTGATATGCACTGACTGTTTTCGTCGTCGGAAGACTACAATAATGCTGTGAACGCTGTGAGCAAAAATGTCTCTAATTCAAGAAACCAAAAATTATGTAAATTATTTAAACGTCACAGAGATGAATAAATCCATCATTAATTACAATTAAACAATTAATTGAATAGGTTTTTACTGCATTCCCCATTAAATAATCCTTTAAAAATAATTTAACATAATTGGAAAACTTTTTAAGTGAGTTAATATTATATACAAAGTATTAAGTACGATAGAATTAACCATTTGAAATTATTTTATCATAGAAAACAGCTATATTTGGAACAAATTAAAAATAAGAATTTTTCAATTTAGAAAAAAAGAAAGAAAAATTGCTAAATTTATCATATTTTTTTACAACAAAAAAAATAAAAAATCGAACGTGGCGTTCTTGAAAAAATCGCGTTTTGTTTTTCCAAAAAACTAAAAAATCATGTCGAAGATGACTTTGAATATTTTTCAAATATTTTTTTTCATAAAGAACATTTTAAAACGAAGAATTAAAAAGAAAAGATTTGGTCCATTTTTCAGAAAGTTATGAGCATAAAAAAAAAACGGGTGATTTTTTCAAAAATTCACTACGTATTTGTGATTATGTAAAAAAAATGTTTAAAAAATGACACAAGCGTTTTAAGATGAAAACAATAACATATTAAAGTTTCATCATCAGTCAAATCAAAAGGGGTTAGACCCGAAAGGGTCGATTTGACGTGGAATGCCCCATATATATATGGCCAGAGCGCGCAGGCGTGTAACGTTCTTAAGTGATAAGTAGCGCTACGAGTGGCAGAGTGTGACACTACAAAATTCGGACATTCGCATAGCCAAAATACTGGACCGTGTCATACCCCTGAATGCAGCAAGTCGCAACTTGAGCTGTCAAAAAGTCACGTGATCTCACAGCCGCGTTGGTAGCGCGTGTGTATAGGTGTATATGCGTGTATCAAACAATCGAAGTGTGTAAACGCGCGTGTGTCGAGACGTGTATGTTTACAATTTCAGAAATGATTGTACACTTCTTAGAACGCGCGTATGGACTTGCTGACGCAATTTTAACGAGTATTTGTTTGGACGCCGGATGAAAAGTCATCGATCCTTGTTTCTTCCTCGTCCTATTGAGACGTTTCTTGTTTCTTCTCTTACACTCGAGACGTTTCTTGTTTCTTGTCGTACACACGAGACTCGTTATTTCCTCATACGTAGATATATTCGTATAATTCTCCGAGGATGGAGTCGTTCCTGGGATTGTTCGATCCTGGTGAGGTGAACGAGAAACAAGCGAAGAACTGGGATAGATACTCGAACAAAGAATTGTCGGACGAGCTGGAGATAGGAGCGGACGACGAGGATCGCCTTCCTCCCGAGCCGGAACAGGGCAACGTGGAGTACAAATTGAAGTTGGTCAATCCGTCGAGCCAGAGGTTTGAGCATCTCGTCACTCAAATGAAATGGAGACTGAGGGAAGGACACGGCGAGGCTATCTATCAGATCGGTAAATAGATTGCGTTTCGTTATCGTACGGTTGCCAATTTTGCAAAATATAGTTTAAGATAATAATAAAAGTAAGAGATTGAAAAGAATTTCCGTTGAGTTCCAACGATGCAAACTTCAATCTCATGGGTCAACGAATGTCTAAAAAGAATATTAATGATAAAATTTAGGAAAATGCGACTAGCAGAAGAATTTTTGTAACTGCGTCAACTTTTAGGGGTGGAGGACAACGGACGAATGGCCGGTCTGTCCCGCGACGAGATGAAAGCTTCTCTGAAGACGCTGAGGGACATGGCGTTGAGATTGGGAGCTACGACGAGAGTACTCCGAGAGCGGCACGCCAGTACTAAGGAGAAACATAATACGGAAGAGAAGTCGAACGGCGAGAGGCGAGTCGCCGAGGTGCTCGTTAGAAAATTGCGTAAAGACGACAGGGAAGATCAAGAGAGCGTCATTGACCTGAGGCTCGCCGTTATCGGTAGCCAAGATGCTGGAAAATCCACTCTCTTAGGTAAGGGAATTTTATTCCTTGTTTCATCGATGGCGTGACCACGGAGGATCGAAAGTAAGCGAAGAATCGAGAGGAAAAAAAATTGTGGCGTGTGTGATTTGTGTCTCAGGAGTTCTGACACAGGGTGAGCTTGACAACGGCCGGGGGAGAGCGAGACTCAACATGCTTCGTCATCTTCACGAGATACGAACAGGACGTACGTCTTCGATATCCCACGAGATAATCGGCTTTGACAATGATGGTCACGTATTGAATTACGCGGAGATGACGACCGCCGAGGAGATTTGCGAGCATGCTTCGAAAGTCGTCACGTTCATCGATCTCGCGGGGCATCGTAAATATTTGAGAACGACGTTACTCGGGCTTACTGGTAAATTTTATTTATTTATTTATTCTAACGTAGTTAAAAATAAATAAATTTCATTCCCCCAAATCCTTTATTTCCTGATTTTCCCGGGTTTCCGCATCCAATATGGGCCCATTCTTCTTTTAGCTCTCCCCCCCCCCCCCCCCCCCTCACTCTTTATGACGTTCAAATCTGCATCGTTGGAACGCAACGGAAATTCTTTTTTTTATCGATTGTCCACATTTTTTTTGGCGGATTTGAGCTACAAAAATTTACTCCGACGTTTTTCAGGATCATTAACACAAATTAGCAAGAAAATATTTTCGTTCATAATGAAAATAAAGAAATAAAGGTAGAAAAAACGAATTTTCTTTGCGTTCCAAGGATGCAAACTTCAACACCGTTATTCCTTTCTCGTCCTAACAATGTTCCCTTCCTATTTCCACTTTCAAATGTTTGTACGTATTGCAGAAGCTCGATTTGTTGATTAACGCCTAGTCTTTTTGGATCTCCTGGTCACTCTTTTCTTTTTCAATTGTTTCCTGCATTATCTTTGAAAGGAGATTGAGGTGTCAGCAGAAAAATGATGAAACCTCTTTAAATTCGATTGTAACCTGTAAATGACAATGTAAAAAATTGGTAAAATTTCCGTGCCGTTTAGAAACTTGGTTATTGAGAAAAATTCATAATAATACGAGACTAAATTACATGTAAGCTTATGGGAATGGGGAGACGTATCGTGATAACTCGGTAAAAAATTATGCTAAAAATATGAAATTTTCTACAGTAAACGAAGAAGGAATAGGCACGGTAAAATTTCTATCGATTTTTTCGGAGATTCGTTTTAACAAAATTAATTAATTGTTCTGGCAAATACATCAGTAACTGTTAAAAGTCATCGTTAAAAAGGCGATACTTCTCATTACTTTAATTAATTTCTCGTAAATTAATCAGTCTATTTATTTGAAACTTAGCATAATCAATCGCTTGATCCTAAATCTTGATATAATATTTTCAAAATTTACGGCGATTTAGCTCCACTCGTTTTGCAACCGTCGTTAACGTCTGCAGAAGTTGTTTTCCCATAAGCGACCATGTTAAATTTATTTGTTATTTAATTCATGTATTATTATTCTATCAAGAACTATCTTCCTCAATTTTTTAAGAATTTTGGCGATTTTTTAATATTCATCCAGTAATAACCTTAATTTTTGAACGTCCTATCTCTAACGTTTAGGTAAGAGACTGTCACACCTCAACTTCCTTAATGTTTTTCATTTGTTCTCCGTTCCTTATCTTACCCAAGATCCTGCTTTCGGCTACCTCTCTCATAGCCCGCTTACCGGTAAAAATTTAATTGTATTTGTAATCTGCGATAGTTTTCTCTTTCTGTCTCTTTTTTTCTGACGTTTTTCCATCAAACCGTTTTGATTCACAGGCTATTCCCCGCATCAAGTGATGCTGGTTGTCGCGCCGCCACTCAACGAAGCCGCCCGAGAGCACATGGCGCTCTGTCTGGCGCTGAGACTACCGTTCTTCGTCGTTGTCACAAAGACCGATCTGGGTCTGTGCGATCCCGTACAAACGATCAGCCAATTGGAGAGCGCGGTTCGCGCTCAGGGTTGCATTAAAAAATTCGTCCTGCGCAGCAGTAACAGCAGCAGCAGCAACAACAACAACAACAACAACAATAACAAAACGATGCAGGAGTACGAGTCAAGCGTGATACCAGTTTTTACCGTGAGTTCGGTAACGGGCGACGGCTTGGAGGAACTCACGAGCTTCATCAGGGACCTGTCGCCTTCGCAATCGTCCTCCTCGGTCGTCGAGCCTGGCTCGTGTCTCTTTCAAATCGACGAGACCTTCAGGTACTTTTTTCGATCGTTACGTCGATAATGACGATCGCGTTAATTATTCACTGATTTTAAAGGGTCGCGGGATTGGCGGATCCGGTGCTTGGGGGATTGTTGGTCAAGGGAGCGATTGCACCTGGTGCTCGTTTACTCGTCGGACCCTTGCCCGACGGTGAATTCAGTCCCGTTAAAGTGGTCAGCCTTCATCGCAACAAAGCTCCCTGCTGTCTCGTGCGAGCCTCGCAGAGCGCGAGTTTGACTCTTGCTCCATCAACCACGAGGGATGCGCCGCTGCCACATCTTCGACCTGGGATGGTTCTTGTTTCGCTCGGCGATCATCCACAGGCTACTCTCTTTTTTCAGGTAATAGCTCAATTTTCTCAGGCCTCGCTTCTAATATTTTTTCATCGAAAACATCGCCTCCTCACAGGAGACGCACGTGCTAAGCGTTTTATTGAAAAGCAAAGCGAAGTTTGTATCGATAAAAAATAATAATGAATTTTCAGGCGACGGTTGTCGTTGTTTATCACGCGACATCGATATATCCTGGATTTCAAGCGACCGTGCACGTCGGCAATGTTCGTCAAACTTGCGTTATGGAGGGAATAATGGATTTGAAAGAGGGCGGCATGCAGACCAACGATACGGCCTCGGTGCTCTTTAGATTCGTCAGTCATCCCGAGTATCTTCACGTCGGTATGAGCCTCTTGTTCCGCGAGGGTCGTACCAAGGGTATCGGAAAGATAACCCAGGTATTTCCGCTGATAGGTTCACAAAAGTAGTCGCAAAATCGACAAAACTCTCATAGAGCCACGATGATCCAATGGCTATTGAATTTATTACACTATCGCCCTCCTACTTGTTTAAGAAAAAAAAAAAACATTTTGTTTTCTTATTTATTTTCGTGGCAACGATACCGGCGAGTCCGGTACGTTTCGACGTTGCGCTTGACGTGATAGATTAACGCAAAAATGTACAACTGGCGAATCAACTCGGTCTCGAGACACCAATAATGATTGACCGCCTTTTTTTCTTTTTTGTTTTCATCTATCGAATGAGTCTTGACCAATTTACGCGTGATCGTGGTTTTCTTTGACGAGATTTAATCTCGTAAGTTTGTAGAATAGTCTCCGGACACAAATTTTCCCCTCGGCCTCGGCTTATCTTGCGCAAAGTAAAAACAAAAGGAAAGTTACTTTTCACCGGGAGTTCGTAGGAAATTTGGCGCTTTTTTTATTTCGTCCGACATAGCCGCACGTATGTATATAATATTACATAAATTGTACTCATAATAGCATTGAGCATTGGATGTTTGTTGTGTAAAGTCTTCGCTAGATACTCTGAGTGTGCGAGTATTTTCGTAGTCGAGCCCGCATATATATATATATATATATATATAGATATATATGCGTGTCTGTGTGTGTGTGTTCTTGTACGTACATTTCTGTGCCGCGACGACGATACACGGGAGCGATTAAAACAAAAAAAACGTATTTTTTTAAAACAAACAAACGTTGCAGGAACGCCCAGCAACGGTGGCGCCGCTACTGTGTATAAAATAGCGAGATAAGAGCAACCACGTTGCATCCTGTACGAAAACAGTGTTATTTGCCGTATGCACCCGAGGCAATTGTTTCTTCGATGAAAACAGACAAAATGAAATGCAAATACATCTATCCAATGAGTATATCAACGTGTACTTGAGACAGAGAGTTTTATTGATGTTGAAGACGCGCGTTGCCGATTATCAAGTCAGTCGGTAGTTCGAGTCGTCGTTGATTCGCAAAACAATGCTTCGTCTCGTGACGTGATCTCGTCACAATTTTCCCTTCTCGGGCCATACCTTGGACTCGATCCAGTCGATGTAGGAGTACACGGATGTGTAAACACCCGGTACGACGGTGCCGCAGCTTTGTCCAAATGCCGTAACCGCCATTACCGTGTGAGCGGTCTTGGTTTTCATGAGGAGAGGACCACCGCTGTCACCCTGACAAGCATCCGAGGCTCTCGTTGAATTCCCATCCACCGCGCATATCATTGTGCCGTCGATACCCAGCGGAAGCTTCGCAAAATTCCCGTAAGACTCGTTGCACAAGGTTATTGGCACTAAACTGCGTAAGGAAAGACAGATTGCAATTTTCTCATTAGGATGTGCGTACGATGGTAGCCGAAAGTTTGATCGGACTTCGGAGCTTTGCGATACGTTGAGAATTGGGGAAAAAATTATGTGAATGAGAAGAAAAAAAAAATTTTACACTCTTTTAAAGAAGATCTGCTTAACGAATGGACAATTTGAAGTTTTCGTATCTGTACTGGAAAAATTCATTTGCGGATGAAGGAAGTACATGTTTTGAAAATATTTACTAAGTTTGGTTTTAAGGATCTGTTGGTAACTTTTTTTTATCATCGATATTATTATTAACAAAAGCAAACAATTCAAGTTTTGTAAATATTCGCTGAGGTATTCCTTTCGCGGAGGGCCATATTTTGGGGCGCATATGCGCGGGCCGCCCTTTTGAATCATTAGTTGATTACAGTGGTGCTTACTAAAAATATGTTACGATAAATTATTATACCCAACGACGAAGTGGAAAGTTTCGCATAAATTTTGTAGATTTAGACATTTTTACATGCTCTCTGAGGAGTCGCGGTTACGAAAGTTCTTCTCCTAGTCACATTTTTCTAAGTTTGATCGTGAATATTTTCTTTAAACATTCGGTGACCCTCAGTTTTTATTGTCGTTGCGGAATCTTCTGAATTTTGATATTCTCAGAGCAGTTTATATCAGGCATTAGAGTTAATTAGTATATAAATTAGCAGATGAAAATGTGGCCAGAATAGCATCTTCATAAAGTACTGCATAAATTAGACGATTTTTAAAGTCGCAATTTTTTGTTAGAAATTCGGTAACTTGGCTTGATATTTTACCAGTATACTGAGATGTGTTTTCACTTAGAGGGTTAGGCGACTCTACAATTTTTGGAAAACTCGAAAAAACATTTTTTTACTTAAAAGGTGCTTAATTGTAGACGAAAATCAGTTAATCGTTAAATATTCGGGTTCGTGAAAGGAATACCTTAAACTATTTTTCAACAAGTTCCTGGTAACTTTTTTCATATTATTACCAAACTCAATGAAACTCAAGTTTTCTAGATATCCGAAAAACTATATTTGAAGAATTGATGACGTTTCTGTATTATGAATGGAAATGAATATTCCCGGTATTATCTTCCGTAAGATTGATCATTGAATGATTTTTATCGTATTGCGCAGTAATCAAAATCTCGTCTCTCACTCTTAGGTACGGTCGAAGTAGGAAACACCTATTTTAACAAAGTATATGCCTAAATTTGATTTTTTTTCACCCCCAGTACGTACTTGAGATTCGCGGACTTCATCAGGTGATCGGATCTGGCCTCACTGAAGTTCCTACCACCGAAGCCAATCGTTACGAAGGAAGTCTCCGAGTTTATACTGGAATTCTGCAGGGCCGTCGTTTGCAGGCAAATTGGTTTGATCCTCGCCGAAAATCTGACCTGTACTTGGAGCTCGACAAGTGCTATGTCGTGGTAATTCTGACTTCGACGATATTTCGGATGTGATATCGTTCGTTCAACCGGAATCTCTTGAGCGTCCGGGGTTCGGATACTCTCGGATCCCAATCTCACCTGTCGCAAAAAAAAAATCCCAATAATGAATATATCTCTTGTAAAAGTTTTCTTCTTTTTTTTTTTTTTTACAAACTAGCAGACTTTTCGAGCAACGTACTAACCCATTTGGGAATATGATTGTTGACGTTACTGACGCAATGAGCGGCCGTGAGAATATACTTGGATGATATCAACGTACCGCCGCAACTGTAGACTATGGAATCGGATACTTCACCGTCCGTGTTAAGGTAGCCCAGAGCAGCCATGTAAGGAAATTCACCAGCAGCAGCTCTGGAACCACCGAAAATGAAGGGATTTATTTTTACACCGGCATCTAGGCGACTTGTCGTTTCTGGAGGTTCTTCGGCACGGTCGAAATGCTTGATGTCGGTCATGATCTCGTTCTCGAATTCCTGACAAGCTGCGAATTATTAATATCGTTCACGTTACAATGGGCACTTTAATGACCGAATAATGCAGTCTTACATTCTATCTTGCCAAACAATTTTACTCTATGTACAATGAATAAGAAATCTCGGTTTGTTTGGGTTTATCGGTAAAACTATCGTGGAAAAAAAAACGTTTGAATTGGTTTGGGTCTACTGATGACAATGACAAGTGCACATGTTGATGTATCGTTTTATAGCAATTTCCTATTAACAACATATTGTTGCTTAGACGCTTGTGTTTACGACAATTTTCCCACTATCACTTGAATGGAAGGCTCCATTAGTTCAGTAGTGAACAGATACATTGGCGTAGCCAGGAATTTTTTCTGGACGGTCAGGCGGGGCCGGCCTGACAAGATCTGGTTTTTTTCATAATCATCTTTTTTTTCTGTTCAGTAATTATGGCTTACCCCGCGATTTTCAGCTTTGATTCAGTTATCAGTGTTTAATTTCACTTTCAGCAGGTACTCAAATAAGTTTTAGATTTGTATTTTTTTTCTGCAAATCGGCCCAACACTTTTTCAGCTGGAATTTATTTTTCAACAATGTCATTCTCCATGTTCGGCAGTGACGTTCCACGAGATTCATTTTCAAGATTCATTCCTCGAGCATTGTGCTTCTAAGCCACTACTGCTGCTTGGAAAAGTTTATACGAGTGAGGACAAGAGTGGTAGTAAATGTTGATCTTCTTGTCGTTGAAATATTGAAATCATTGCTTTCGCCTTAAATTAATTATGAATGTAATTATGAAATTTGAATATCTATTTAATTTACGTAACGAAATAGCTACTTTTTCTACAAATTACGAAGTAGTGATGATGGAAATAGTTCGAGCTTTATTAAATTATTTCTTTAGGGTTGCTTGGGTGAGACTTGAATAAATTAATCAATTACTTGACTGCAATTATTTTGAATCGATTTTTTTTTGGGAGCTTTCTGGGAGGGGCGTGCCCAACCTGGCCAATTCCTGGCTACGCCAATGGACAGATTTGCACGTTGAAACATGGAATACTCAAGATAGTTTGCGATGACAATACTTGAATAATGCAACGCTCATTCTTTTATGAAGCAGCACTACAGCTATGCTAAACGGATCTGGTAGAATTTATTACGGCAATTCGGTGGATTCTCGTCTTGGATAATATGCAAATGTATTAATAATAGCCGTCGATCGTTTTTTTTTACCATGTACCGTTTTGAGTGTATATGACATTTGAAAATGTGTGCCTTGTTTCCTCCTATACTTGTATCCGAACACTAAACCCGTTTATCGAGAGATGCGACAAAATTCCGACTCCACGTTATTCGTGTAGTATATGCACGTGTGTAGGTGTGTTCGCATGTGCGGAATGTGCGAAATTGAAAAATCAGAACGCACAGGTATTACATGACAATAATACATGTGTTTATTCAAGTAGGATAGGGAGGGGCATATTGAGCGGTCGGGTAAATTGGGCAATCGAAATATCTGGAAAACTAAGCACCGCACGCGGATGCATCAAATGACGGAAAGAGAGGTATGGGGGAAGTGAATACATTAAGCCATCGCCCGTTGCCATACGGCGCACGCGACGGTAACACGGGTCATTTAATTATTTTTGCACCCAAAAGTAAAAAAAAAACGTGATTGAAAGATTGAAAGATCTTCTACCATTGTATGAGAAAAAATATTTCAAAGTTCATTGCAATTAATGTTAACGTTTCAAAACCTAACTAATTGACAAGCAACTGTTTACTGCATTGTACCGAATCATGTTGCATACGTCTGATTTTTTAATGCAATTCCTACTTTGCTCAACTTACGGCACTATCGGGGCAGGTTGAGCAAGTATGGCCTTAGTCATTTGAGAGCAATTATCTGTGAAACAATAAGGATAACAGGAATTTCGTTTACAGACGTTTTTTTTACAGATCAATTTCCTATTGACCAAAGTAGGTTTCATTTTTATACGAAAGACTGTTAAGGAATTACAAGGCGATAATTCCAAACCTGCTCAACATGCCTCTCCCTACCCTATCCCGTCAATCGGCAATGGTTTAATTTCTTCGAAAAACATCTGAGATCGCTGACGATTCGATCCATTGAGTTTATCCACGCGGCTTGGTGTTCATGGTTAACATTTTTATGTCTTTTTTTTTATTCAAATATATGCTATTGAGCTATAGTTATATCTATCGTTATAACGCAATTCTAATGTGTTGTGGGTGTGTTTACACAAAAGAAAAAACACGATATAAAACAAATAAGGTGCAGCTGTTTGCAGCGTATCTCGATTCTTATTCCGCATTTGGAAAATAATAATTGATAATGAAGAATGAGTAAACCTTTCAACTCAATTAAATAGTTATCGATCATTGTTATATTCTTCATTTTCATTGTGTGCTTTGTTTTCAATATTATTAATATTATAATCAATGAATAAAATATTCATTATCAATCATTATTTTAAGCTTTCTCGATAATACGAATTATATTGATAATTGATTTGTTTACGAATCAGTTTATCTGTTTGATCATATGATATTGACGAGCTAATGTTCGATTGATTTGCTTGCAGATCTCGCCCTTACCTGTCTCCGAAGGTCGAATGTCAATCTTTTTCTTGAAATTCAACGGACAGCAGACAATCTCGATGTAACTGTCGAAGCCGCACCGTCCAGTGGCGTCTCCTCCTCTGCGACCGGCCAGAGTGTCTGCCAGCATCGGCGGGCAGTCCGGCAATTTTTTGCAAATACCCGCATCACCGGTCTCCGTCGTGCATTGGCTTCCATCTGAAAGAGTGAAAGAGGACTGAAATAGGAAAAAACGTCGAAATTTTTTCTTGCGAAAGGCTTTATTTTAAAAGTTTGAGGCTTTCACGGGTCTTTATATTATTACAAAAGTATGTTGCCTCCATCCGGAAGCCACGTACTTTTGTAATATGAAAAAATTGTTGCAACTCGCCCTCTCAAGATGCAGCTGTGTCTCCCCAAAGTCTCCCTACCGTCGAAATTTTTTTTTCCCGAAGGCTTTATTTTAAAAGTACTATTATTATTTAACTATTTAACCAACAACTATTATTACTATTCAAAAGTACTATTATTACACAGACTTTTGTATTAATGTAAAGAATCGTGAAAGTCTTAAAACTCAAAATGTTTGATGCGATACGAAAATGGTGCTGCACACTTTTAATTTTTTTTTGTCGCAAATTAAACCTCTTGTCAGTTGATTACATACATATATTTATAGGCATGGAATTATTTGAGATGAAAGAGTGTTGGCTATCAGAGGCTCGAGTGTTCGTGGGGAAAGCCATCGATAAAGTGCTGTCCGACCTTTTCAGAAAAATATTATCTCAGCGACCTCGCACAGTTCATGCCGAAAAAAGCTGGACTCTTTTTTTTATCTTTTATCTTTTTCTTTATATATATATATGAGGCCGTTTCACCTAGGCCGTGACCCCGTCCATTTTTTATTTTCCTCATTTTTTTTTGTAAAATTGTACCGCATGAAAGGAATATCCACACCAATTTTTAGATTTTTATCTCTTCTCTTTTAGGAGTTATAATTTTCCAAAAAATGTTGATTTCGGAAGTTTTGGAAACGTTTAAACGCTGATAACTTGGGAACTAATTGAAAACGACAAATGTCAGTATATATATATTTTTCATTTTGAATCATACTTTCATGAAAAAAAATTATCAATTATACTGGACCACGTATTTTTTGCTTCGAAAGTAGAAAGTATTTTTTTTAAAGATGATTGCCATTTTTTATTTTTTTCAATAAATTCTCTAAAATAGAGTGACCCATTCTATGATTTTTAAGAATTGGCTCGTCGTGGGCCCATTTTTACTTCTATTTTATTGCGAATTAATCATTTTGAGAAGATTTTTATCATTTTAATCTCCAATAATACTATATATCTCCATTTTAATCTTGAATAATGCTAATAATAAAACGGTTTATTTTTCTTGTGTGCTGAAATTAACGAAAACGATTTTTTGTGCAAAATTAATATTTTTTTTACTAATAATATTGACCAATACTAGTACGATAATGCTCAATCGGATCTAATAGTCATAACTATTCCACTTTCTATCGTTTGCATAAATAAAATGAAATAAATAACGAATTATATGGGAATACGTGAATTTGAAAAAGAATGAAATTTTATATACATATATAAATAGAAAAATTTCACTCTTTCAAATTGACGTATTCCCATATTGTTCTTAATTTAGTTCATTTTATTTACGTAAAAGATCGAAACTAGTATAGTTATGACTATGAGATCCGGTTGAGAATTGTCATACTTGCATTGATTAATATTATTATTAGTGAAAAAAATTCATTTTGCACAAAAAATCTTCTTTTTTATTAATTTCAGCACTGAAAAATGAATCGTTTCATTATTAGCATGATTGGAGATTTAAATGATAAAAATCTTCTCAAAAAAATATGATCAATTCGCAAAAAAATAAAAGGACAAATGGGCCAACGATGAGACTAGTCTTAAAAATCATAGAATGGGCCACACTATTTTAGAGGATTTTTCGAAAAAAAAATAAAAAATGGCAATCATCTTTAAAAAAAAAATACGTTCTACTTTCGAAGCAAAAAGCACGTGTTCCAGTTTAAATGATAATTTTTTTCATATTTTTGCGTGAAAGTATGCTTTCACGCACACACACACACACTGGGTGTTTGGTGCATAGACTGACACAATTTTTTGAGGGATTGCGGGGGATCATTTGCTTGTTTTTTCACTCTTAGACCCTATGTCCTAAGTATCACGGTAATTGAGATATGATTTTTTTTCTCTTTATTTTTAATTACCCGAAATTTTTCCTTTAAATCGTCATAACGTTTTTGTTTGCGGTGTATTTTTACATAATAATATTGCAATTATTATTACTCATTATTGACTGTGGGATATGGATTACGTACATACACACAGTGATTGACTCAGCATTGCAATATTAAATAATTCAGCACGTAATACGGGTGAAAAGCAATTAAAATACGTGGGTGCGGATAAGACAAAGTTGATTGATGAACAGCGATTTAATTGTCCTCTCGAGATATTAATGACTCGCGCGTGTATCGTTTCTTAAGTTTCTTATTATTTGTTCAAACCGTCGAAAAAAAATCGAATATAATTTTATACTAAAAAGGCATATGTGGAAAAACCGAAGTAGTTGAAAAGGCAAGTTTTGGGTGGATCTGGGGCACTGAGGTCAAGATTATCGGTGAACATTGAAAAATTATCGGAGTTTTTGCAGATAATCCTCGACTGGAAGATCTCCGAAACGGTGGACCAAAAGTGACCGGCCTTAATGAGTTAATCATCGCGAATGCGTCATTCGATTCTATTTCTATCTCTCGCGCCTGGAGGCGTTTCGACAAACCATATATTAAGAATCAATCAATATTCCTTTTCCACCATTTCTCTCTCTCTCTCTCCCTCTCTCTCTCTCCCCCCTCTCTCCCCCCCTCTCTCTCTCTCTCTCTCTCTCTCTCTCTCTCTCTCTCTCTTTCGCAACGGTGTCCTCACGTCCACAGGTTATTGGTCTCTGGCCAAAAAACAAAAATAGGAATATCCTGGCGATGATTATTTTCATTGTAGATGACCTGCTGATGATTTTTTCCATTGTAGATGGACCTCAACCGCAAAAGTCCGCGAGCGCTCAATGGCAAGGACGAGCCTTGGACTTGTTGACGGTATAAACCGACAAAATACGACCATGAAACGCTGGAAAAGGCTACCAAGGATTATTATATGTGGAATATCCGACGTCTGTTTTACGATGAATTTTCCTGTAATTTGTATTTTACGGGCGACAGACGAGACTCAATTAAGAATGGATAAACTCCATGGAGATTTTTAAGATCGTTCCGGTCTCGCGAACATTTTTTTATGTATATACGTCTATAACTATATTTTATGTTTCTCCCAGACACGAGAACTCCTCCCGTCATACAACTCAACCGCCGGCCTGCGTCATTTGCGGTTATTCCGTAAGAGCCAAGTATCCCAAAGGCGCAATTGCACGCCCTTAGTTTGCTTTTTTGTCAATGTACAGGGTGTCCGAAAAGTCGCGTCGGATTTTTACGGGAATGAATAGATCGTGAAATTGTGAAGAGAAAAGTCCTTGTCAATTTTTCTCTTCGACGCATCGTTACGCGGATATCAGCCGATCAGTTTTAGCCAATTCGCTGCGCCGCTAAGGGAACGTCCATTAATTACGTGAGGTGTTTTTTTCTTTAATTTGGACTCCCCCTCCCCCTGGTGAGATTTGGTGAGTTGTGGACGCACCCCCCTTCCCCCACGTAAGATATTCTCCAGAATTTTTAAATGATTACATTTGTTCGATATGCTCATGTATTTTGCTTCATACCACTAATAAAGACTTACTGATAGAGTGTTCTATCAAATATATTTTTTTCTGTGAAAGAAGAAAAGGAGAAAAATCATACTATGTTTAAGGTGCACAATAACGGCTTTAGTTTAGTGTTATTTAGTTTAAAACAAAATAGGATATGCTAGGGTAGTACTCCGACACCGCCTTCCCTACTCGATCCATGGGTAACTTGACTTTAAAGAGTATATTAAGGCGGGCACGTGCGGCAGCGCCCTTAATAATTCAATATCTAAAGAACCATCCACCAGAGTGAAAAACCCATAAGAACTTTTCGCTTCAGAATCTCATCGTCCATCTATCCTGCAAAGATGCAACGACACTTTCGGATCACCCTGTATACTTCGAAGAAAAAAATCTATTCCGTACAAACGATCGCAAGTGGCTCAACCGCAAGTCGAACACAGCACGATTACATTATTTTTGTTTTTTCGGTGAGTTTTTTGGCACTCTCAGGCTTTAAGTGACTAACTCTCGAGCTCTCGTCGAGCAAAAAATAGTCATCCGGGTTATCATGCGTGGCACATCAGTGTGAACGCGAGTGATGTTTATTTCCCAGTGTCGCGCACTTGATGAATATGTTTTCACATCAGGCAACTGAAAATATGGATCAACGACTCATTCGCTTGACGAAAAAACATCTTAAGAACGGGGCTCAAAGAGCTGTGTCGATGAAACGTACAACGAATTGAAAAAATGCTCTCCGGCAACGTGTCGTGCGAAAAGCAAATACGCTTACGTGTTGTCGCTCTCGCGATTGTTCGTTTATCGTTTTGCAAACACGTCTCTCATACGCGAGGGATTCACACGATCAATTATATTTTTCCAGTTAAACGAAAAAAAAAAAATATGGAAAATTTGCAAATGACTGCTCACGTCATAGTTACATCACGTGTACTCGTAGTTCATTACGCGATGGATTTATCGATTTCACGATATTCTAATGACTCGATAGAGCCGATGCACGAGCCGGCGAAGAAAAAGACAGATAGAGGAAGATCGAGATAACAAAGATTGAAAAGATCATCAGAATTTACCGTATAAGTCTTCTGTGTAAGAAAAGCCGGATGTATCCCGTCCCAATAGAAGTATTATTATTGCACAACAGTAAGTGAATATGCAGCTAGTCATATTTTTATTATTATTATTTGGCACATAAACTTTTGTATATGTTCTACTTGATTTTCTATATACTTTTGTCAATCAATGATACTTCTGGTCATAACAACTCGTGCGTCGTACGATAAAACTCGATACTACAGAGAAAACTTGTGCGAAACCGCGACGTACATCACTGACCGGTTCCACAGGCGGAACTGAAAGATACACTTCAGTTTCATAGGTTTTTATTGAACGCGAGAGTCATTAGCTGTGGTCATGCAAACACTCGATGAGCAAACATTCTCTCGTCTCGAATGGAGTCCTATACGCTTACACACAGGCTCATATATGTATGCATATCAGGCATTCCACACCATTTCAACTAGCCCGTGACTCCGACCATTTTTTATTTTCCTGATTTTTTTTTTGTAAAATTGTACCCTATAAAAGGAATATCCACACCAATTTTTAGATTTTTGTCTCTTCTCTTTTAGGAGTTATAATTTTCCAAAAAAAAAAATGTCGATGAATTAATTGAGATATCGACAAATGTCAGTATATATACATATTTCATTTTGAAGCATACTTTCACGAAAAAATATGAAAAAAGTTATCATTTATACTGGAACACGTGTTTTTTTGCTTCGAAAGTGGAAAGTATTTTTTCAAAAGATGATTGCTATTTTTTTTTAATTTTCTAAAATAGAGAAACAAAAAATAAACCCATTCTATAATTTTTAAGACTAGTTTCATCGTGGGTCCATTTTTCCTTCAATCTTTTTCCGCATTAATCATATTTTTTTAAGAGATTTTTATCATTTTAATCTCCAATAATGCTATATATCTCCATTTTAATCTTGAATAATGCTAATAATGAAACGGTTTATTTTTTATTTGTGCTGAAATTAACGAAAATTATTTTTTGTGTAAAATGATTTGTTTTTCACTAATAATAATATTGATCAATACAAGTATGACAATTTTCAATCGGGTCTCATAGTCATAACCATTCTAGTTTCGATCCTTTACGTAAATAAAATGAACTAAATTGAGAACAATATGGGAATACGTCAATTTGAAAGAGTGAAATTTTTCTATTTATATATGTATATAAAATTTCATTCTTTTTTAAATTCACGTATTCCCATATAATTCTTTATTTATTTCATTTTATTTATGCAAACGATAGAAAGTGGAATAGTTATGACTATTAGATCCGATTGAGAATTGTCGTACTAGTATTGGCCAATATTATTAGTGAAAAAAAAAATTTATTTTGCACAAAAAATCTTCTTTTTCGTTAATTTCAGCACAAATGAAAAATAAACGGTTTCATTATTAGCATTATTCAAGATTAAAATGGAGATATATAGCATTATTGGAGATTAAAATGATAAAAATCTTCTCAAAAAAATATGATTAATTAGCAAAAAAATAGAAGGAAAAATGAGCCCACGATGAGACTAGACTTAAAAATCATAGAATGGGTCACTCTATTTTAAGGAATTTTTTGAAAAAATAAAACATAGCAATCTTCTTTAAAAATTACACATCAAAAATACTTTCCACTTTCAAAGTCAAAAATACGTGGTCCTATACAATTGACAATTGTTTTCATATTTTTTCATAAAGGTATGATTCAAAATGAAAAAAATATATATACTGACATTTGTCGATATCTCAATGAGTTCAGAAGTTATCAGTGTTTAAACGTTTCCAAAACTTCCGGAATCAACATTTTTTGGAAAATTATAACTCCTAAGAGAGAAGAGATAAAAATCTCAAAATTGGTGTGGATGTTCCTTTAATGCGGTACAATTTTAGAAAAAAAAAAATAAGGAAAATAAAAAATGGTCGGGGTCACGGGCTAGGTTAAATGGCGCGGAATGCCTCATATATATATATATATACATATATATATATATATGATGCGTAAGCACACTCCAGCTTATAGATAAATTTGTGAACCATTCTTGCCTCTCAGGCTTAAGAATATAACATAAAATTACAGCGATTACATAGTTCTCTCTTATACTGCTCTTGAGTCGACATACAATCTTATCTTTATTTCGTATTAAGGAGGTTGGAGCGGTCCAGTCGAGTCATGTGACAGTTTATGAGTATTTTTTTTCAATAAAACTCCAAAAAAATGCATACGAGGTATAGATTTATTCTGTAGATGCTAAGTTTTCACTTTGCCAAAAAAAAAAAATTAATTTCAATAGGATATATTTCAATCAAATAGGTTTTTCCTTGTCTCACGGCCTACTATGATCCTATTTGTGTCAAATTTATATTTATTCCAGCTATTCTTGTTCAAAATTAAATATATTTGAAATTAAATAAATAAAGATTAGAATTCAGCACATTCTTACTTTGACCGTATGGGAGATATTTTTTTAATAAAAAATATTTTTATTAGCGTGAATCAACACCCCTTTGACTCAATTATATATTTCTGTCAACCCAAACAAAGCCAAACGTTGGTCAATAACTTGAATAAAATAAGTTTTTGTTGCAATAAAGACAGATCATTAATTCAATCAAATAGAAAAATGTTTAGCTGTACCAAAATTCCATTTGATTTAAATTAAAAAATTAAATAAATATATATAGTGGATCCAATTCAATTAGTTTTTGAACATATGAAACCGAATCACAGATTTATTAGGAATAAATAAAATAATAAGTTATTAGACGATATTATATAGATTTTGATTTGAATAAAGAAAGATATTAAACATAAGCCATGTCAATATAATGGAATGCAAAAGGAAAAATTTTGTTTTTACGCAAAGTCTAGTTAAATTAAAAAAAAAAAAATCAAACAGCCGCATCTAGTTAATATCAATAGAATTTTTCTGTCAGTGCATAAAATAAATAATTAAAGGGCAAAATGATGCATATTTATATATTCATCATGTGAAAAAGAAAAGCTGTTGTGTTACTACCAATTTGAAAAAGTATTACATTATTATGAAAGAGTCGTAATCTTTTATAAAAATAAAAAGATTAAAAGTATTAAATTATTTAAAAATTTCGTAAACTTTTATCAAACCTTGATGGCACAATATTGAATGTATATGGTAGGATGCTTCTTATTCGGGACATAAAAAAATGTTCTCATTAATGTTGCGCGTCACTCTTTCGTTCGATTCTAAAACCTAAAAAACGATTAAGCTATTGTTTTTATATTTTTAATCTCACGATTAGGGGTCGCTACTAGCAAATGAAAATGTTTTTCAAAATATACGTTTAATATTTGACTTTACTCAGAAAGGTACAGGTAAGGTGCGAAGATTAAAACATTAGGCAAATCAAACGAATTAAGGGGTTACGTGGGTTTGAAAATTTCAAAAAAATCCATTTTTTTTAAATTTTATTATCTAATAGTGCAATATGTCTAGAATATTCTCCCAAAGTTTTAAGTCAATCGGAGTTAAAGTCTAGGAGAGAGAGAGCCTTTGGGAATTCTCCCGTTGGGAAAGAGTGGCCGGAAGCGACGCAGGTATAGGCATTTTTCTCAAAACACTATTTTCTGAAGTCGGTGGACACGATTTCTCAAAAACGAATGCAGCGATTTTATTGAAATTTTGCACACTTCTTCAAAATAGCATTGACTCGTGATTGAACGAAGGTTTTTTTTCGATTACAACTAATTTTACAAGACTATGCGTAGTGTAAATTGTACCAAAAATTGAACTATTTTGCATACAACTCTGCCAAAAATTCAAATTTCAATTTTTAAAAAAATCCTTCGTTCAATCACGAGCTATACTTATCTACTAACAGAAAAAAATTTGGTTTTTTAATTTCAGATAAAGCCATCACGAGTTATCCTGATCACCACGAGGACACTTTTTTTTAGGGGTCTCCGGAAACCAGTTTCCACCGGCTGAATTTCCCAAATTTTTGGATGAAATTTTTAAAAAATATTGTTGAAATGTTGCTCCTTTATGTGCTTAGCATTTTTAATAAAATAATTTATATATTATACACGGAGAGAATTAAATGTTAAAAATTACCGTGCAGTAACGGTAACCAGATGACAACCCTGAAACTTCGCTTATTATTACTGAGTAAAACACAGATTTTCACGAAAATAAAATAAAATTTCTTCTTCAGATAGAAAATTTTACCAGATTTTCTAGTAAATTTTCATGTGTAACAAAATACGTAAAACTTAAATTTAAAAAATATATAATATCAGCGAAATTTTACTGTGCATTTTATTATTTTATGCCTTTCAAAAATGTCTATAAAAAAAGTATCGTCTTTATAACAGTTATTTTAAGATTTATTATAAAATTTAATGAGTGTTATAGGAAAATGTATTGTGCTCTCGGTAAAAATTATCGTGCGCGCTACCCTTCTTGTATAGTAAAATCTTAGCTACGTATTTGAAATTTTCTGTAACGTGAGTTAAAAAAAAAACTTGTCGCATACGAATTATTATGCTTTTCTCACTTGTCACCACATTGAAATATATCACGGTAATTTTTACCGTGAAATTCACGACAAAAATTACTTTTTAATTCTCTCCGTGTATTTAAAAAAAATAGAGAAAATATGCTTTTTTTTTGGTTTCGAAACCCACGTGACCCCTTAAGAGTAAAAGAAAGCGATACACTATACTAATAATGTACTGTTTTTTGGTATCATTTTTTTTTTATAAAGACGTTCGTCGTTCAACAGAGCGGAAGGTGTTACTTTTCTTTTTTTTTTTCCAAAATATCCGCCGTTTCGGAGAACACGGGGGATCTGCATATCAGCTCTCGCACTCATGGCCGCTCGGTCGGTGTGACACATAGCCTCAATTCCTGGAGATTTCTATGTAGATATCGTTACTTATCGAAGCAGCGCTACTTTGCCGAATGCCCGACAAGCCGTTACCTACATTACAGTCGGAAGATAAAGTGGCGAGGCATCGTGGATGGCATAGACTTATTTAGACGGAACGCTCTTACGATCCGCGTGAAGCCAACATATAAAGGACAGAAATATGTCGGGAGTACTCTTCTCTCTGTCGGACGATATTTGTGGTGAGGACGATGCGGAAGAGGAGAATGAGAAGAAATCACGCACCTGCGACGCGTGAACGGCGAAGGAAAATGAATGCGCTTTTGACAGGCGCAAAGCTGTTCCACTTCCACTGCTCCGCTGGCTCCCAACAGGACGCCAATTGAAAAGAGAAAGGAGTACTCCCGACATAGCTCCGTCATTTATATGTCAACTTTAGTACCTCTTATGGGAGCGCTCGGCCTATCTATGGTACTTTTTAGATCATTCGAATACGCGACTTGCATACCCGGCCTATGCAAGTCACGGATTTTGAGTGATCGAAAAAATATGAATGATACTGAGGGATTTATTTCGTTGCTATCAGGCACATGTTCATTTCAAGTGCAATCGGAGTAGTCGTTGTTTACACGATCGTATAATTTCGCCTGATCCGACGTGTTTCAAGACAAGAGAGGAGTCACGAGCGAACTGTCATAAGAAGAACACACGAACTTATTGTATCGCCGCTCATCCATTGTGTTTTCCCGCTATCGTGCCATTTTCAATAAATATTTGAATTCATTGTTTTTTTTTTAATTTCGTATTTCGTGATTAAAATTATTCGTTCCGCCGCCTCGATATTTTCTAGATCCTACAATACAATTTTTTTTAAATCTATATTAACCTTTTGCGTATGATAATTATTTTTTTTACTTATTAATTTTACATAAACACTCAGACGAATCATATATGTTACGGTTCAATTGTTTTAAATTAAGAAAAGTCACTCGAAATATTTTTCAATTGCAGATTTTACATTATAGGAACAGGGTGAACGAACGATTTTTAAATTTGGAAGATGTATTAAATATATGAAAAAAAAATGTTATAAATGTACGTTAAGAATTGCATACATTGAAATAAAATATTAATTTCTTTGTTATATTATTAAATTTAGTCCAATCATAATTATTTTTTATTGTAGCATTCGTATTTTTCGATCGCTCGAATCCGCGACTTGCATAGGCGGGTGTACAAGTCGTGCCTTCGACCGCTCTAATCCGCGACTTGCATAGGCGGGTGTACAATTTAAGATAAAGAACGCAGAACCAATAATTAGAAATGCAGCGTCAATTGCGATTATCGTAACCTTCATTCAATCAAAATCTTACAAAACTACCCCCCCCCCCCCCCGTTCTAACTTGACCAATCGTGTGAGTAAACCCATGTTTAATGCCTTATTCTCCAATCCTCAAGAAACGCATCTCGAAAAGTGTACTCTTCCGATGCCCCTTCCCTCACAAAATCTGTATCGCCTAAATCTCACGCCGCGAAAGAATTTTTTTTTTAAATGGACTCATCTTTGGTCCCTCGAAGTGAGAGGTCGTTTTTGGACCTTCGAAGTGAGAAGTCGTTTTGGGTCCCTCGAACCGTCAGTCGTAGACGTAGTCACAGTCGTAGTAACAGTCGATAATAGAATAAGAGTTCGGGAAAGTTGTGAAAAAAAAACAAGTAAAATAAAAGAAAAAAGGATCAAGAAAGTAAACGTGCATTTTAGACATCTCAACTACCTGGCCACCAGAAATCCTTACACGCATCCACGCAGCAGAGACAATTGAGTTCCAGCCACTTTATCTTGTTTGAACCACACGAGTAAGTAACCATGAATATTTCTCGCACACGTAAGGGAAAAGGTGGGAATATCTTCCCATCTCATCGTTCTCGGACGTGTCTCCAATTATAACCATTCACTCGGAATCTACCCAACATGGCTCTTTTTCACCCTGGCAATGATCGTCTAATTTATAATAATGATTTGAAACCCAAGAATTTCGCTGTCTTCGAATCTCCACTCGGAATTGTTTTTTTTTTTAATGAAATATTTCACGTTTGTTTCATTTTGGAATAACGAGTCATGGTCTATAACTGCGAATCGCACTCTCTAGCCCATCCTGAGCAATTTTTCCGCAAGGTTAGTCTCGAAACAGGTCAACTTGTCCTAATATAACGCGGATTGTCCAAATAACGTGCAAAGGGAGAGGTCGCTTTCGTTGACCGAGCTGGAAATCTGTCGATTGAGACGTAACAATATGTTAGCTTCAGTGCCTCTCACGGGAGTGCTCATTGTCAGTCTATCTTATAAGTCTATGGTGGAAGGTCGTCGGTGAAGCAACTTCTTCGTTTCGTTGCGGTAGCTTTTCCAGATGGCAGGCCGAGCGGGCAATTTTCAATTCTCCGCTCGATTGAATTCAGCAAAAGCTCGATGCAAAATCATTTGTCACTCGTCAATTTTCACACACCTATCGTTTACTGCCAATTATTCACTTCGACGGAACGATTTTTGTGTCTAAAAACTGCCGTTGAAATAAGATATACGGATATATGCCTGAAATATTCGTGACCGCCAAAAGGCATTGCACCGAATGAGACCTCACCCGATCCCTTTGAGCGAGAAATAAAAAATGGTCCAATTACAGCCGTCTCTCTCACAAACACATATATATAATTCGTAGCATCTTTACCGCTCGTACAGCGGTGCATGCGCGCGAGGGGTGACACTCCCTCGTCGCAGCGGCGCTCACGTCTGCTGTTTCGCGTGGCATTCGAGAGAGCTCGCATCCCCCGTCGTGCGCGCGTGTGTACACGCGTTTTCCTCGTTTATTGATCGAAAATTGTCGCAGACTGACGCCGGACGTCGCGTATCGAGAACGTACGAAACAGAGCAAGGACGTGAGGCGACGGTGGATAGGAAAAAAACGATGATGTGTATATGTAGAGATTCACATACATATATCCATGCAAACCTATAATATATATGTGTGTATGCGTGTGCCCGCATATATATATGGGGCATTCCACGCCAAATCGACGACTCTCCGACTCGACCCCTTTTGATTTGGCTGAAACTTTAATATATTATTGTTTTCATCTTAAAACGCTTGTGTTTTTATTTTTCCAATTTTTTTTACATAATCACAAATACATAGTGAATTTTTGAAAAAATCGACTGCTTTTTTTTCAAATACTCATAACTTTCTGAAGTATGGATCGATTGACATCTTTTATTTAATTCTTCGTTTTGAAATGTTCTTTATGAAAAGATCTATATTTGAAAAATATTCAAAGTCATCTTCGAAATGATTTTTTAGTTTTTTTGTCGTTATAAAAAACGCGATTTTTTCGAAGAACGCCACTTTGGATTTTTGATTTTTTTTTGTAAGAAAAACATTATAAATTTTGCACTTTTTGCCGCTAGTCCCAACGTGGTAAGATTTTTCTTTCTATTTTTTTTTCTAAATTGAAAAATTTAATTCTTAATTTTTTCCAAATATCGCTGTTTCCTATTTTGCAATAATGTCCATTAATAAATTCTATGGTTTTACAAAAAAAAAAATGCAGTGTACTATTTCAAGAGATTCAAGAGATCACAAATTATGTAAATTGTGCAAACGTCACAGAAATGAATAAATTCACCATTAATTACTATTAAACAATTAATTGAATATCTATTTACTTCATTTCCCATTAAATAATCCTTTAAAAATAATTTAACATAATTGGAAACTTTTTTAAGTGAGTTAATATTATATACAAAGTCTTGAGTATGATAGAATTAACCATTTAAATTATTATATCACCATAAAAAACAGCTATATTTGGAAAAAATTAAGAATAAACATTTTTCAATTTAGAAAAAAAAATAGAAAGAAAAATCTTACCACGATGGGTCGGGCGGCAAAAAATGCTAAATTCATCATATTTTTTTTACAAAAATAAAATAAAAATCAAAAGCACCGACGCTGGTGGTTGGGCGGTCGGGGTGCGGCTCGGGCGATCACTGATGTCAAGCAGCCTCGAACGAGGTCAATACTTGGTGCGGTGACCGCTTAGCCGTGCTCTGGCTGGCGCATCGACGAGTGAGCGGGAGGCCGTTTTTCTGAGGCCTTGGTATACATACCTTGAGCAAAAAGGTCTGGTATGCCAAGGAATCAGAAAATACAGGGGCCGTCTATACCGGTACGGGTTTTCCACAGTTTCCCCGTACCCTCGGCAAATGCGGTATAGTGTAGCTTAAGTCGGCTGTGGACGCAACGGAAGTTAGGTTAGATTAGCGAAGTGCGGGTAGGGAGTGATAGGAAAAAGGATTCAATTGGGAAGGGTAATACGTAAAAACTCATAAAAGAGTATACGTTGGTACACTGCAAAAATAAAATAAAAAAATAAATAAAAATCAAAAGCGGCGTTCTTTGAGAAAAATTTTGTTTTTTTTTACAAAAAAAATTTTTAAAACATGTCAAAGATGACTTCGAATATTTTTCAAATATATTTTTTTCATAAAGAACATTTCAAAACGAAGAATTAAAAAAAAAAAAGATTTTAATCGGTCCATTTTTCAGAAAGTTATGAGCATTTGAAAAAAAACGTGCGATTTTTTCAAAAATTCACTACGTATTTGTGATTAGGTAAAAAATTTTTTTTTTTAATCACACGAAAGTTTTAAGATGAAAGCAATAATATTTTAAAGTTTCAGCCAAATCCAAAGGGGTCGGGCCGGAAAATGGTCGATTTGGCGTGGAATGCCCCATATATATATATACACATACATACATATATAATAGAGACGCGCGCGCGCGCGTGTGTGTGTACGTGTGTGTGAGAGAGAGAGAGAGAAAAAATAGTGTGGGTGTGGGTGTGTGCGCACATGTATATATATATATATATATATATATATATATATATATATATATATATATATATATATATATATATACATATATATATATATATATATATATATATATATATATATATATATATATATATATAAATAATATGCTATTGAGTTCGTATTATATTTATTGTATAACACACACACACACACACACACACACACACACACACACACACACACACACACACACACACACACACACACACGCGCGCGCGCGCGCGCGTGGGTGGGTGTGGGCGGGCGTGTATGGTGTGTGTGTGTGTGTGTGTGGGGGTGCCTGCGCGTGTGTGTGTGCCTGCGCAAGCGGTGTGTGCGTGTGCGTGCGCAGGCGTGTGTGTGTGTATTAGTATATGCTCGCGTGTGCAGTAAGCAAATCCCACTATCGCCTACGTGACGTAGTATCTAGTGGCCACTATCGATATGTACGCGACGATGCCTTCCCCCACCCATTCGCTCCACCTGCCCTCCCCTCCGCGCCCCTCACTTCTGTCAACCGCGCCACTCGCGCCTCCTTCGACGCGTACGTTCCGTGATAACAAACGCCACACGAGCTGTATACGAAAGAAGTGCGCGCGACGGACCAGTAGCAGCAGTCGTTGTCAGAGGACGTCATAGAGAGACGCGATCGTAGTCCCGCTCTGGTCGCGTGAATGGCGAAAACTGGCAAAAAAAAACGATGAAAAAGTGCCAGAGGGTTGAAACGTAAAATTGGACTTTAAGCAAATAATAGCTCAACGCGCGGTTTTACAGTGTTTCGGGAGTCACGGTGCAGCGTAAACGATTGAACAAAGGATGAGGGTGGAATTTTTCTCGTCTCTCTGTATCCTTGCGATCGTCTCTGTAAAAGAAGCTTCTGCTTGTGTTTCGTAAAAGAAACGCTCGCGTACTTGTCACACGAAGCGAACTGTTTTTTCTTGTTTCGCTCTTGGGAAGGGGCAGAGGGGACACTTGTGTCAAGACATTCGAGTATTCTCGTGGTGAGGGATGGGCCGACAAGGGCGATGAAAAGTGCGTGGAATATTGAGTATTGTATGTAGCGGGGACATTATTAGACGGGATGATTATCTCGGAAGACGGTATTGCGGCTTCTTACATATGTACTTCCGGTTATTCAGCGAGTTGCTGTTTCCGACGCCGCGGAATTCGCAAGTCTGTCGGAATTTACTGACGCGAAAACGCAGGTAAGTCTATTTTTCGTTAGTTTCGTGCGTGAATGAGAGAGAAAGATCGCACTTTCGCGTACATTTGTGATAGAAATATTGCGAATAAATACACGTCAGGTGCATCGGAACTGAGCGCGCACCTGTGAGTTCTCGCCTAAGCCGCAGATTGATCCGCTTGTACACACTGACGATAAATACGCGAAATTGGCTTTTGTCATTCTTCGCAGCTCTTCATATCAATAGGGTCGGCAGTATTCTCAGGATCCTCGTACCCCTGCTGTCCCGCACGACCTTTCGGCTCTTCCCGACCTTCGTCGAACGACTTTACTGACTTCTCTCGGTATCGTATTCGCCATTAACAGGGACACCCGATCGCCATTCGCTTGCGCGACACTTCACCCCGATGACTAACAACGATAATTAATGTCCTTTTTCACAAGCTCGTTAGTTCGCTGTACTTCCAGTTTTTGCGAGGGCCTCGGGACTATTCGACAATAATCGAAAAATCATTTTCTCTCTCTCTCTCTCTCACACACACACACACACACATGCTCAAAATTTGTGAGAGTCAATTTCCATTTTTTATTCGCCGCTTCTCGATCGAGCAGCCATTTTTATTCAGAAAAGTCGTTAACTTTTCACTGAAAAAAAAAAAAGAATTGTAGATCGGTGATTCGAAGATTCAACTCGATTGTCAATGTGAGCTACCATTTATAACTTTTATTACGATATTATTATTATTATTATTATTATTATTATTATTATTACTACTGCTGGTAGCATTGAAAATGACAAAATAATAATCGTAACCATAATAATCGATTATTATCATTTATATAATTATTTATATAATTTTATTTTATTATAAATTATGAATTATATAAATAATTATTTAATAATTATCAATATAATTATTATCATTTATATAATTATTTATATAATTTTATTTTATTATAAATTATGAATTATATAAATAATTATTTAATAATTATTAATATAATTATTATCATTCATATAATTATTATTATCATGTCTTCTACTACGAGCGTTAATAATAATAATAACCATAGTAATTTATTGACATTTTTATTATTATTACCATAACTCCTAGTGCTGCTACAATAATAGAGCAATTTATTACGCGCGCGTTCATGCCACACGAGAGTGTCAAGGGCTTCGAGAAGCCGCATGCGCTCTCTGGCGGCGGCTGCGGCGGACGGCCTTCGTTCGATCCCGGAGGTTCGATAAGCCGAGCGTTTAGTCCACATCTCAACCGCGCTTACATCCGGACCGGAAATTCAACTACTTTCTGTTTTTTTTTTTTTTTTTTTTCATCTCTTTTCACACGTCTGCACATACGAGCGATTGCTCGTTACGAGACACATTCCCGCATAAAACGAATCGACATCGATCGTGGCGCGATCTTTTTGCCCCAAACGGGGAAAAAGGTTAGAATGAGGGGGAAAAAACGAAATGGAAGAATGAGAATTTCAACGAGCGCGTAGTAGTTGTTGACCGGGTAAAGTCGGAGTGGAACGAAAATTCGGTGGATGCGCACGGGACTTTTGCTTCCTTCAATTATTCTCGTTCGATAATCAAATGGGCGCGTAACGAGGTCACGTTCGCGCGCATAGCGGCGATACTTTTGGTGTTTTTTTTTCTTTCTTTTCTTCTCTTCTATTCTTTGCGTTCGCGCCAATGTATTGATGAACGGAGTAACGATCGTTGAACCCGCCAACCAGACACTTTTAATCGATGCACGACGTACCTGTCAATACAAATTATTGTCAGCTACGTCGTGCGTCGATTAAAAGTGTCCGCGGTTGGTCAACTTGACGTGTCTGCCTCTGTATGGCGTGTTCCGGTGCGTGTCTGTCGGATGGCCCTCATTAATTCATGTTAATTAC
The DNA here is from genome assembly GCA_963932345.1 of Ophion ventricosus. Classification (NCBI taxonomy): domain Eukaryota; kingdom Metazoa; phylum Arthropoda; class Insecta; order Hymenoptera; family Ichneumonidae; genus Ophion; species Ophion ventricosus. The sequence continues at coordinate 4,470,701 of OZ010719.1, read as the reverse complement.
GTATACACAGGGTGGTATCAAGTTGGTAGAACCCAATGTCCCGGGAGGAATGCGTTTGAGGGAAATATGCTTCAAACAACAGTTTCATAGTTTTGAGGAAGAAGATGGTGTTGATTATTTCTTTTTTTTGTGGCAATTTTCAAGGTTATTCCAAGGTTAACTCTAGTTTTTTTTTTAATGGGATCATAATGTTTTTCGTGTCGGAGATATCTTTCGCGTGACAGAGTAATTTTTGTCTGGAAGTTTTTATCTCTTTGAATTAAAATTGACTCAATGAATCGGTTCGAAATATTAACTATTAAAAATATTATTATTAAATTATGAAATTATATAATTATTAAATTGATATTTAAATATTAAGGGGTTACGTGGCTTTCGAAGCCAAAAAAGCATATTTTCTCTATTTTTTTTTAAATATAATATATAAATTATTTTATTCAAAATGGTAAGCACATAAAAGAGCAACATTTTAAGAATATTAAAAAAAAAATTTTTTTAATCAAATTTTTTTCTGTTAGTAGATAAGTATAGCTCGTGATTGAACGAAGGATTTAAAAAAAAATTGAAATTTGAATTTTTGGCAGAGTTGTATGCAAAATAGTTCAATTTTTGGTACAATTTACGCTACGTATAGCCTTGTAAAATTAGTTTTAATCGAACAAAAAAAACCTTCGTACACGGAGAGAATTAAAAAGTAATTTTTGTCGTGAATTTCACGGTAAAAATTACCGTGATATATTTCAATTTGGTGACAAGTGAGATAAGCATAATAATTCGTATGAGACAAGTTTTTTTTTTAACTCACGTTACAGAAAATTTCAAATACGTAGCGAAAATTTTACTATACAAGAAGGGTAACGCGCACGATAATTTTTACCGAGAGCACAATGCATTGTCCTATAACACTCATTAAATTTTATAATAAATCTTAAAATAACTGTTGTAAAGACGATACTTTTTTATAGACATTTTTGAAAGGCATAAAATAATAAAATGCACAGTAAAATTTCGCTGATATTATATATTTTTTGAATTTAAGTTTTGCGTATTTTGTTACACATGAAAATTTACTAGAAAATCTGGTAAAATTTTCTATCTGAAGAAGAAATTTTATTTTATTTTCGTGAAAATCTGTGTTTTACTCAGTAATAATGAGCGAAGTTTCAGGGTTGTCATCTGGTTACCTTTTACTGCACGGTCATTTTTAACATTTAATTCTCTCCGTGTACAATCACTAGTCAATGCTATTTTGAAGAAGTGGGCAAAATTTCAATAAGATCGGTGCATTAGTTTTTGAGAAATCGTGTCCACCGACTTCAAAAATAGTGTTTTGAGAAAAATGCGTATACGTGCGTCACTCCCGGCCGGTCTTTCCCAGTAGGGGGAATCCTCAAAGGCTCTCCTAGACTTTTACTCCGATTGACTTAAAACTTCGGGAGAATATTCTAGATATATTGTACTATTGGATAATAGAATATAAAAAATGGATTTTTTGAAATTTTCACACCCACGTAACCGCTTAATATTAAACATTATTTTGTTGAATGTTTAAAATAACGACAAATTTAAGTCATACAAAGAACAAAGTGAAGACAAAAGTTACCTACTTTGTTACGCGAAAAACGATTCTGAAATTTGAAAAAAATGGTTCCTATTTGAAAAACTGAAGATGACCTTAAAATAACCTTGAAAATTGTCATTAAATTTAAAATATCACCTAGCCCGTGACCCCGACCATTTTTTTTCCTGATTTTTTTTTTTTTTTTGTAAAATTGTACCCCATGAAAGGAATATCCACATGAATTTTTAGATTTTTATCTCTTTTCTTTTGGGAGTTATAATTTCCGAAAAAATGTCGATTTCGGAAGTTTTGGAAATGTTTAAACCCTGATAACTCCTACACTAATTGAGATATCGACAAATGTCAATATATATATTTTTTTTCATTTTGAAGCATACTTTCATGAAAAAAGATTTAAAAAATTATCCTTTATACTGGACCACATATTTTTTGCTTCGAAAGTGAAAAATATTTTTTTTTAAAGATGATTTCCATTTTTTTTTCTTCATAGAATTGTCTAAAATAGTGACCTATTTTATGATTTTTAAGACTGCTCTCATCGTGGGCCCATTTTTCCTTCTATTTTTTTTTCTCGAATTAATCATATTTTTTTAGAAGATTTTTATCATTTTAATCTTGAAATAATTTTCTCTTTTAATAATTCGAAAAAAAAATAGAAGGAAAAATGGGCCCACGATGAGACTAGTCTTAAAAATCATCGAACGAGTCACTCTATTTTAGAGAATATTTTGAAAAAAATAAAAAATGGCAATCATCATTTAAAAAAAAATAGTTTCCACTTTCGAAGCAAAAAATAAGTGGTCCAGTATAATTGATAATTTTTTTCATATTTTTTCATGAAAGTATGCTTGAAAATGAAAAAAAATATCTATATTGACATTCGTCGATATCTCAATTAGTTCAGGAGTTATCAGCGTTATACGTTTCCAAAACTTCCGAAATCGACATTTTTTGGAAAATTATAACTCCTAAAAGGAAAGAGATGAAAAACTAAAAATTCGTGTGGATATTCCTTGCATGAGGTACAATTTTACAAAAAAAAAAATCAGAAAAATAAAAAATGTTCGGCGTCACGGGTTATGTGAAATGGTGTGGATTGCCCCATATATATATATATATATATATATATATATATATATATATATATATATATATATAATTGAATTAATTAACGCTGCCCAATTGAACGCCCTCCCAGGAGTGACGTCAGTTCGATTCCGCCATTGCAGGATTATGCCTCCGCGTCTAGACATGTCTCAATCTCGAGCGTGTGTGTCTGTGTGTGTGTCTCGATAAATTTAACGCCGTAGGGATTAACGTCAATCTTCGTCTCGAACCTGATCACGTCTCGTTTCCTTCTCTTCAATTTGACGAGATGAATCGTACGGAAGGAGCAATCGAATACGGAATCGTCTAGACTTTGAAATTTCATTCTTTTTCTTTCCATTTGTTCTGTCAACTCAAGAAAATTCGGAATTTTTTTCTCATTATGGTTCGCGGTTACAAACGGGAGACGTGAAAGTAAGGGGGAGAATTAAAAATGGTGATGTGTAAAGGAAATAAAAAAAAGAAGACATCTTAGCGGATTCGAAATTGCTTTTCCGTCTTAAATCGTATTGGGTCTGTGCATAACTCCGTAGTGAAAATCATGTAAATTTGAAATGCAAAATATTTACTAAATATTTTATATTCAGCAAATTTACTGGGGGGGGGGGGGGGGGGGGTTGCTTCCTTGTATTAATCTTCGTCTTTTCTTAACCGCCATCTTTATTACTAACTTGAATTATTTATATTATTATGATTATTACTGCTATTATTATTTTTATTGGTACTACTACTAATGGTGAATAATAATAACAATACTAAAAATAATCTTCTTTTGCTCAATTCTCTACTTTTCCTTTTCCTTTTTATTCTCTGCCTCTTCCTCTTTCTTCTCCTTTTTCTCCTCCTTTCCTCTCTTCTTTTCCGTCTCTGTTTTCTTCTCTTTCTCTTTCCTCTTCTCCTTTTTGTCTTGTTCTTTCTTCTTTTTCGTCTCCTTTGTCTTCTCCTTCTCTTTCTTCTCCTCCTTTTTCTCTCCCATTTCTTTCTTCTTTTTTGTTTCCTTTATCTTCTCTTTCTTTTTTTACGTTTCCTTTTTCCCCTTCTCTCCTTTCTTCTTTTCCATCTCCTCCTCTTTCCCCTTATTTCTTCTCTCTTCCTCTTTTTTTCTCTTCATCTTCTCTTTCCTCTTCTCATAACTTGCCCTCTCAAACCTCTTCTTCCGCTTCCTTTTTCGTCCTCCCTCTTCTGCTTTTTCTCGACCACACGGCACAGAGCCATAAAACCCCACAACTTGCAGAATTAAAATTCCATCGTTTTCGTTCTTCATTATGGTTTCAGTTCGAGAAGACCGGTGGCCGTATCAACGATGAATAAGGGATGTCAGGACTCGAGAACGATCTCGACATAGGGCCGGCGTATCAGATGTCGCCAGCGGACGTGAAACATCGGTGACGAATCATCCACAAGGACTATGGATATACAAAAGAAGTTCTTGTGCCCCCGCTTGATGGACTATCTAGCCATCGTGGGGGCAAGACCTTCCCCGGGCTCGAGGCAACCTGTGCAGGTATATATACATCCACTTCGTGTCATCGGTTCATCATCGAATCGAAATGCAATACCAACAATGAAATTGATACATTATCATCATAATGCAATAATAATAGCGGCAACGTGAACCGCAACTAAACAATGTTGGAATTGTCATAAAATAGTATAAAATAGTATATTAACCCTTCGTGGTCACACTTCCAAATTCAATCACGGTCGTCACACTTGGGTCGATTCTACCCAGTGAGTTTTCAAAAAAGTATTGTGACCAAACTATCCGAAGTGGTTCAAAAAATTACGGAACATGCTTTGAACTTTCTAAATGATGTACGAAAAATTTATTTATGAGAAATAAAATGGCAACGTGTAAAAAAGAAACAAAAAGGTGAAAACGCAGAAAAAAACACTTTTTCGCGCAAAAAATCATAGTTCTGTGAATTTTCAACTTTTTGACCTAAAATTTGGACGTGATACTCTTTAGATGTGCTACTTTTGGGAAAAAAATAGTAGCACAGTGCGCGTTCCAAAAAAGGTATTTATTCCGACATGTGAAGAGGGTAAATTTTAGTGTATGAGGATACTTCAAACTCCAGGTAAGATGGTTAATACAGTCCCATTCGAAGCCGGGAACTATTATATATTTACGCTGAAAATTGATCGACGGTTCGATTCTACCCAGGATGACCACGAAGGGTTAATAATAACAATCAAATTCGAATATATTGATAAAATGGTCCCGCCGGCGTCGGCGCGTGGCCAAACTGCTCTCTGCGCTCGACGGTCCAGCGGTAGCCAAAGGATTTTTCTATTGCTCGTTATCTTTCGGCCGGTTCACCGCTACGGAGTGGATGGCGTTGATCGATCGAGTCATATAGATGTATACGACGACTATATAATATTCGTCGGTTGACAGGTTCCAGAATTACTGCGCCGGTATCCAGTGGAGGACCACAAAGATTTCCCTATGCCCCTAGACATGGTCTACTTCTGTCAGCCGGAGGGTTGCAGTAGCGTGGGCCCGAAGCGTACCGCCCTTAGAGAGGCCACCTCCTTCACCTTCACCTTGACTGACAAAGATTCGGGTGCGCTTGCTTTATAAATAGTCGCGTACCGGAAAAAAAAGAAGAAATACGTGTTTTTTTTGTCTTGCTTGAAAACGCTCATCTTTGTCCGAGCTAGACGTCCCGTGTAGTGTGTTTGGGCTTATTACGGAGGTTGCTAATTTCGGAGAGGGATTTGTTCGCAGGCAAGACGCGATACGGTATCTGCGTGAACTTTTATCGACCGATCGAAAAGGCCTGCGGTTCGGGGAGCGGGGGCGTCTGGGTGCGAAGGGAGAAGCACGACCCGAAGCTTCGGAAAGAGAGCTGGCGGAAGAGTATGGAGAAGAGCTCGGACTCGGCGTTCTCCAGGTGGAATATTGAACTCCTCTCTCTCTCTCTCTATTGGCGTAACCAGGGGGGGGGGGGGGGGCTGGGGTGGGCACGCCCTCCCCCTCCCAGAAAGCTCTCCGAACCCCTCGGAAAAAAATTGATCCGAAATATTTGAAGTCAAATAATCGATTAATTTTATTTAAGCTTTACCCAAGCAAGCATAAAGAAATAATTAAATGAAACTTAAGGTAATAGTCTCGCCACAGTCACGTTGAAAAGTTTATTTCCCGCTCAATCGATGAAGGCTTCGAAATGTTGCGAAATATCCTTATAACGTTGCTTGTACATCTTATCAGGCTCTAAAAACTTATAAAGTAATGATGAAAACGCCTAATATAATGTTATACCTAACCCTTACTTTTGTATCAGACTATCCATTCCGGCTACTGATGCTACTCTGTGTATACGGATATGTACACACTAGTGTAATCTAGTTCTAGGTTGCTTCAGTCGCTTCGTGGCGCTAGCATCGCTAGACATTGCTTAATTTTTATTTATCTCTGAAACTAGACGGTCAAAATTCATGATTTTTTTTTACCCACTTCGTCATATGCTCCTCTGTAACTGAGAACTTTTTTTTCTTTATCTGTAGAAAAGTTTCGAAGTTATTGTGTGAAATGTGAAATTTTCCACTGCTCCCCATAAGAACACGTGTAAAACCGTGCAATCTTTGATTCCAGGTAATCACTTAAGGGGCGAAAACCTTTAGACGCCCGAAAATTAGCTATTTTTTGTGAATTTTTTTGAGGGTGATGAAATAATCGCATCGTTTTTAAATTTTAATGTGATTTTATTATAGGTTTAAAGAGATTAAAAATTTTTTTTTTACAAAAGACAATGGCGACGTTATAGCCTTTTCCCCAGGGCGCCTTTCCTGTGCTATCAAAAAATGCTCCATTTTTCACATTTTTACTGTTCATCTGAAACAGAAAACAAAAATATTCTTCGATTACTGACACATGTAGGGAAACGATAAACCTATAAAATTATAAAAAAGTATAAAATTGAAAATTACGCAGGCTTTTTAACCAAAAGTTCAAATTTTCGACCACTTTTTCGACAGCTTTTATCCCAAAAAAATTATTTACGCGATATCCTTCAAACTTTAGGTTTATGCTTCCGGTAATATCATAGACAGAAACTTCTTAAAATTTTAGCGAGATAGATCAATAACTTTTTAAGCTACAGTGTGAGCAGTTTTTGAAAATGTAGTTTCGAGATAATCGCGTTTAAAGTTTCAATACGATAAAACTATAAATTTTAGTGACTTACCGATCAATTAGCGATTCCAGACCCACACACTAACCCTTCAACTTCCTTGAAAAGCTGATTTTCTTCCATTTGCTGCTGTTTTCGGGTTGTACGAGCTACTTTTGTCGAGAAAAGGCTCATCCGGTTCTGCCTCTCTATTCGTGCCTCGTCGGAGTTTTCGGCGAAAACTCTGGCGTACGTCCCAACAATTATTTCCAACGTATTCATAATTCTTAGAATGGAGGAATAGCCTCCATTAAACACCCCATCAGCAATATAGGCTGCGATTTCAACGATTTTGAGCCCAGAATGGAGGTGTTTTGGAGCTAATCGCCAAACGGTTGCGTTGAAACTCTCGTTCGCGTTTTGGGTATGTCCACCCAAGCATCTTTCGAGTAAATCTTCCCTCGACAAATCTTTGTGAATTGGTAAGAGATGCTGCTTCATCTCTTCACCAAGTAACGAAGTTCGCGGTATGCGGTCTCGGCGCACTCTACCATGAGCTATAACTCCGTAAATATTTCATATTTCGATTTTTCCTTTTGACAGTATCTTCTTAATATATGATAGTTTCTAAATATGTCAAAAAATCGATTTTTTGAAAATTCTAAAGTGTTTTCTCCCCTTAATAGTGTTCTGAATGGGTCCTCAAAATAAAAAAATCCATAGAAAAACGCCTTGGCGAGACTACTACGTTAAAGTATTTCCTTTGTCGTAATTTCGTAATTTGTATTAAAAAAAATAGCAATTTCATTGTATAAATTAGACATTCAAGTTTTGCGGCTAAGTTAAGTGTGGGTGAAAGCAATACATTAGATTTGCCATTTACTACTATAGGGATCTTACAAGAACATAGATAGCGAGATATTCGGAGTAGGATAAAAAGGAAATGAAGGCGTGCTGCTTATTAAAAATTAGAATCACGGGATAATTTCATGAAACATGAAGCGTTCAACACGATGGTCCTCTATCGACTATTTTCCTTACTATCATCCGTTTTCCTTGACAACCCGCCAGAAAAAAAAATCCTGGCTATGCCAATGTCTCTCGCTCTTTTCCAGTTTACTCAATCCTCCCGAGAAACATAACTTCCGGTTGCTCTTGCAACGAGCGGCCCTCCAATAATGCGACCTTATCTCGAGCTGTCCTTTGTAGCGATTATAGGAGCAGTGTTATCGGGCCGAGCGACTCTGAGAGAGATTGCCCGAGCAGAAGAGACTCGGACACGCCGGTGGTATCCCGGGCACCGAGGCTCGGCATCACCGCACCGAGCGGGGACAGCGAGAGCGGCGGAAGTCACTCACCCTCGCCCAGAGCGTCTCGGCGAAGACAGGTGAGTCGTGAAAACATATCGCGAGCGTTCGAGAAAAACCTCGTGTCCCAATCGACGTTTCCGGTCTTCCTTCTACCGCATAATTTTCGTATTTTTTTTTTTTGTTAACATTTTTAGCCTTTTTTCCCTCGCTTTGACGCCGTAACTGCTTGGTCTTGTTCTCGTTCGAGTCCGTTATTTCTTGTTTCTCGATTGCAGCGGATACGAAACCACTCGCTCACTTCGCTCTGCATAATCTCGCATCATCCGTTTTTCACGAGATTTCGGGAGTGCCTGTTCGCCCTTAAGCGAATAATCGACGCGTGCAACGAGAATTCGTCGCCCCAGAAGGTCGGAGCGTCGAGGCAAACGAGCAGGTGAGCAAGTGCACTGCTCATTATTCATTATTTTCGAAAGTGCATTACGGAAGTTATTCATTTTGGAAGATTAATTCGTTAATTTTTTTATGTTTTAAAATTTTTCTTCTTTAGGGACACCGTTTGGAGCGTCCTGACTGGCCAGGCTTTCGACGCCGCACCCTCGATTGTTCTACACGACGTGCGGGAAATTGAAACGTGGATTCTACGGCTACTCAGCGCTCCGGTGCCGGTTCCCGACAAAACGAGGGTCGAAGTTGACATACTTTCCCAACACTTGCAGCCCCTTTGCTTCGCGCTTCCCGATCACACGAGATTCTCACTCGTCGACTTTCCCCTTCATCTCCCACTCGAGCTTCTCGGCGTCGACGTGTGCCTCAAAGTTCTCACTCTCATACTACTCGAACACAAGGTAAATCTTTTCAAAGAAATATCTTCGATACGAGCTTTAAGCCATTAGGGCCTCAGAACAGGGATTTTTCTGAACTGATTACATTCAAATCGAAAAAGAGACAAAATAATGACGATTTGTCCGAAAATAAATCTCACTAACATTCAATTTCTTTCTTTTGGACGTTGATTTTCGAAAAATCTTTTCTTTGTGCGCCTCTACGCTCTTTAAGAAACATATCTTCCGAATTTATTGAGATAAAAGCAGGCAATTTTTCCATACAAACTTCAACACTCCGTTGCTTCCTAGTTAGGGGTTGTTTCAAAAAATCCTAAAATATGCGTTTTATTGTTTGTTTTGAAGAATATTTATACCAAGTTTCAAGTTGATACACGCAAGGAATACAATTTTCCATACAAACTTTTACACCTCATTTCTTCCTTTTCTGAGTTGATTTTCGAAAAATCCTTTTTTAGTTCCCCTCCACGTCCTTTAAGGAGCATATATTCCGAGTTTTATTGAGATAAAAGCAAGAAATTCGATTTGAAATATATTTATGATCAAGTTTCAAGTTGGTATACGCAAGGAAAACAATTGACCAAACTTCGGAACACCATTTTACTCCCTTAGAAGTAGATTTTCGAAAAATCCTTTCTTAATGCACCCCTACACCTTGTAAGGAACATATCTTCCAAACTTCATGTTTCTATCTTCCGTGTGAGTATTTCATTGTAATCGGTGAACACTGTTCACCGACTACAATGAAATACTCACACGGAACGAACAACAAGAACAGTTCATTTTACAAATTGTAAGAGAATATCGAAAAAATCATCCAGACGCAAAAAAGGAGAAAATACTTAAGAATTTGTAACTCGTTTAGAAAATTATTCTATTTTAAATACATTTATAAAAAAAAACGAGGAAGCAAAATACAGAAAAAATTTATAAAAAACAGTTATAATTATTATGGTGATGTTATACAACATTTTGAGGGTAGGGGTTTTGGAATTTTTTTCCATGTAGCAACATGCTTGTAAACTAATTTCTGAAATTTTCAAGATTTTACAAACATATTCAGGCCCACAGTAAAATAGTGACTGTAAACGCAGGAAAACCCCATGTATTTTAAATGGAAAACTTCAACCCCCGTGGTCAAGGGTTAAACATTTTTTTAAAAATCTGAAAAAATTACAGCGTTACTTTTTACGTATTTCGAACCGATTTAGGGGGCGGAAAGGGTAAAATTAATTTTGACCCCAAATAATGACCACCCTAATGTAGATGAGTTAGCCCCGTTGAAGGTTTAGCTCGCGTTTTTGCCTCTAAAAAGATTTTTCGGCTCAATAACGCGTCCCATTTCTTCCAGATTGTTCTGCAATCCCGTGATTACAACGCGCTATCGATGTCGGTAATGGCTTTCGTGACGATGATATATCCCCTGGAGTACATGTTCCCCGCGATACCTTTGCTCCCGACGTGTATGAGCTGCGCCGAACAATTGCTGCTCGCCCCGACTCCCTTCGTCATTGGTATACCAGCCTCCTTTCTCATGTACAAGAAGAAATTCAAAATGCCCGACGATATATGGCTCGTGGATCTCGACAGCAATAAAATCACACCACCTACCGGACTAACGGACAATGTGCCGCCATTGCCGGAGCCCGAAGGATCGATACTCAAAAATCATCTGCGACAGGTGAGCCTCTCTCTCTCTCTCTCTCTCTCTCTCTCTCTTCGTATATTATTGTTCGCCTTTAAAACGTCCCACAACTACGTGAAACACGTGGCGCGTGTCTTTGACTCGACGCGTTGAACGTTCTCGACAATCGCGACACGTACGTTTATTTATTGCTTCGCGGTTCCCAGGTGATTCACGCATAATTTGTACTCTTGATATTGCCAGCCGTGCACACTTGTGTCCACCTTTTGTAATGATCGCGGAGACAGCCTCAACACGTGTGGCACGTTACATGCGGGTCTGTTCTCCGTGATATTTCGTTCGAGCTAGCCGACAACGCTCGTATAATCGGATGAGAGAAAAATCAAATCTACAAAACATCTCTTTGCACGTCGGAAATAATAATTATTGTTGTTATTATGATTATTATTTTTATCATTATTTCATGTATCAGTTTTTTGTACAGATGTACAAGTCTTTTCACGTACGGCTCACGATATTTTATAGTCGGAAATGTTGTAATTTTTCAGAATATTTTATACTTTGTTTTAAGGAGTTACGGGACAAGCGACGAAATGATACCATTTGATGCAAATTTGTACAGTAGATTTTTCGTCATATACCGAATGCATCCTCCAAATTTTAAATCGATTTTTCCATTGAAAAAATCCATAATTTTCGATAAAATTTTCAATTGAAAAAACACTCTTTAGCGTAGTGAGATGCCTACACGCATAGCTGATCGGCAGTTTTACGCACGAAGCAGTGTAAAAATATGTTAAGAATGTTATGAAAAACTGTCAAACCACTCAGTACATTATGTCAATTATGTCATCCAAAAATTAAATGATCCGTCTACACCGTTTATTAATTATTGACATTTTTATAAATGAAAACGATCAATTTTTTCCCCATCGACGAAACGTAGACGCGAAGTTTGGCAATGCCGCATGACTACCAAATGGCGCGCGTGTTTCGTGACCAATAATCGCCGTGGCGCGGCTATACGTTCAATAAAACGCATTTTTCACGAGTAGTGATATATTTTCTTTTCGACACTTCACATTTGTTGTTCAAAATTGATTCGATTTCATAAAGAAATGTAAATGCTTTTTTTTTTCAATAGACTACGCGAGTTTTGCTCGCTTGCTGATGCTCGCGGTAACAGAATAAGTGTCGCCAACCATGAAAAAACAAACTCGCAATACAAGCAGTGCGCTGTCGCGAAATTTATCAAATTAAGTTGTCCCGAAACTCCTTGAAAAAGAATTTTTACATTTATGACAATATTTTATGAAAAAATACGCTAAAAATATCATGTAAATGCAAGTATATGTGAATTATAAAATATTTTACGAAAATTACACGCAACATTAAAAATTTAAATGACAATATATACACCCTCACCCACACACACACACGCGTGCGTACGTTATCAAATAAAACAGCAGTGCGAAAAGCGATATATAAAAAAAAAAACAATATCATTCTTTAAAATATTGCACAGCACGATGAAAAATTTCATTGATAACCGTAATATTTCTACTTTCCGCTGCCTCGATTTTCTAGGCGATGCAACTGATGGATCAGACAGGCTCGGGTGTAAATATCCTTTTTTTATTTTATTTCCAATTAACGATAAACCTCTTTAGCGTAACTGCACGTAAATGATGCTTGAAGAAGATAACAGAGAAACTAATTTGACTTTATTATGATAAAATGTGTTTTTCTTATTTGCAACAGGCAATGGGTAGTACAGGGACGCCCCAAAATCGTCAAACTCCGAACAGAAATACGTCGCCACAGCCCTCGCTCCAGTCGCCGACCAGACGGGAAAGCTCGGCCTCTCATCATTCCACGCTCAGGTAGCGGTGTTACTTCAATTTGCGCAATGTCCTTTTTTTTCTTCTTAAGGCATCCGTCTCCATCTATTGCACATGTTTTCAAGATTGTTTTTTCATAATAAAATTTATCTCCATATTTTAATCTTTTTATACATAATAATAGAAGTTTCAAAGTGCAAGAAAAAATAAAAAGATTTTTTTTAAATTTATCTTGGTGATCTCGCTGCCTGAAGTTACCCCTGAAGTTGCTTTCATTTTGTCGACACGAAATCTTAACTTTGGAGCATCTTAAAACAAAAAGTCGCGTATTTTATTATAAAGTGGAGTTGTAGTTATAACCCCTACTAAAAGCTCCCCCCCCCCCCCCCCCCCCCCCACGATAAAGAAAAACAAAATGGCGCACTTTTGAATTTTTCGACGGTTTTTTTTACAAATTAAATTGTTTAAAAATAGGTTTAAATATTAATGAATATTTATATCGTTAATAGGGGTCAAAGAGATACATGATCCCTGTAAATTTGAGCCTAATCGGTGAAATAGTTTTTTTTAAATCATGTCGACAAGGACGAGAAACGTTTTTTTTTTTTTTTTTGAGAAAAACGCGTTTGAAGTTTCTCTTGTAAAAATGTACATAAAACTTTAAAAAGCCTTTTACCCTCAATCAGCGATGCCTGCTCCATACAGTATTCCTTCAGCTTCTTCAAAAGCTTCATTTTCTTGGGATTTTTTGTTTCGGATCTCTGTTTTATGAGCTTTGGACGCTCGACACGGCGGTTTCGCGCCGAGCGCGCAGTGACGCTTCTATTGTATCACTCTTTTTAGCCCCTTATCGGTCACTCCGACCTAAATAACGTTCTCTACCGTATTCCTACAGGTACGTAGTATACGAAACTGATGTTTGAAAAAGAAAAAAAATCGAAAATTTCCGAAAATAGACTGATACTGATAAATAGACGAAAATAGACCCGTAATCCCAAGAAATAATTATTTCGATATGAGAAAATCTAAATGCGAACAAAAACAAGAGTTTATTCGGCTAAATTCGATTTCCGGTTTGAAACGATTCGTCGTTGATACTTCCTGAAAAGAAAAACAAGCGTTTATCTCTCGTTCTTTTTTTTTGTCCAGCGTTACCAGCACGAAGAACAGGCCGAGCATGGATCTGGGAAGTTACAGTCAGCACAGTCCATTAAATTCGCCAGGCCAGCAGTCGCTCGTGTCGAGTCCTGGTCGTCGGGCGTCGCGAAGCCTGACCCACTCGCCGCAAAAGCCTCTCGCTCAACTCCCATCCTCGTCTCTTTTGCCCTTCAATCCCTTCATATACGGGAACGACGTTGACTCGGTCGACGTGGCGACTCGGGTCGCTATGGTCCGTTTCTTCAATTCGCAAAATTTACTCGCCAACTTTACCGAGCACACGAGAACTCTGCGCTTGTATCCAAGGCCCGTCGTGGCTTTCCAAATAAATTCATTTCTGCACTCGAGGCCAGGACGAGCGACGCCATTTCTCGAGGAATTTTCGAGAACGCAGGCCGTCGAGTTTCTCGCCGAATGGTCGCTAACACCGAGCAACGTTGCGTTTCTTCGCGTACAAACGGGTGTCTTCGATCCGGCACAGATCGGCGACAAGTGCCGATGGTTCGCAAATTCCCTCGAACCGATTTGCTTCTCCGTCTGGGATCCGAGCAGCTCGTTGGCCAATGCGCTAAGGTCGGCCGAGGAATTGGAGAATCAACCGACCGACGAGAGCGGCTCGGATTCCGAGGGCGCCGACAGCACAAGCTCGTCCTACTCGTCACTCAGCGATTTCGTCTCCGAGATGGTCTCGTCCGATCTCTCGCCCAGTTAGTATTAAACACGGTCTTACATACAGGTCTTGAAACAACGGTAGTGGGGTAAGGCTCGCTCAGCGTTCAATTTTTGCTTCAATTTTTGGCCGCATGGTGCGCATAGGAAAGAGGGTGTCGTTTGCGAAGGAGACAGCAATATCATACGTCTCTGTCTTAAGGGGTAACACCACTGTAAACGTCTAAAATTGAGCGATTTTTTTTGGGTGGAAGGACAAGTAAGAGGATAATAGTATTTAAGGATGTTATTAGTCATATCTTCAAGTGAACAAAAACAAAATGTTACCAAATGGTGATACTGGAGCCATAATTGACTCAAATTTGAATCTACAAAAAAAAAATTGAATTCTATTCATTTACATGAGTATACCTAGAGAAATACGTAGGGGATTTTGAAAATATTAATTTTTGTGTAATTGGCAAGCATTTAAGGTAAAAATTCAATTTTCGACAGAAACAAAGGACAATCATATGTTAATAAATAATATTATAATTAACTCATGGAAAATCCCGTACGTATTTCTCTTCGGAATGTTATTTTACACATATGTTCAAAATTTGGAGTAAATAGAATGAAAATTGTTGGAGTTATGCTGCGTGCCGTTTTGAAAAATTATGTTCCGAGAAAAACGCGATTAGTTTTGAGATGTGTTATTTGAAGAAATTAAAAATTTAGCTGTTTTAAATTTTATACCATTGATCAGCTATCCCAGGACCATAAAGCTACCCTTCTCTTTTCAAATATTCATCCTCATTTTTTTTCCTGGTTGATTTTATGTTGGTGCGTGCTTCTTTTGCCGCATCTGTCAAAGACAGCTCAGCGTGTTTTATCCGTGTAGCATCAGTTTCAAGACAAAAATTGTAAGCTTGGAGGTCAATAACCATCTCCAAGACTTTTATAATTCGTAGGATATTAGTCAGACCGTCGTTAATATTGTACACAGCAATATCAGTTCCTACATTTAATACATTTTTGCCACTTGAGTGGGCCTTTGGAGCCAAGCTCCAAACAGTAGCATTGAAACTTTCGTTGCTGTTTTGTTTGTAGCCTCCCAAGCAACGATTTAGTCACTCATTGTAACTTAGAACAAGTCTAAGGCTACAAGTAAACTGTAAAAAAAAATGTCATCAAGTCTTGTTGCCAGCCACTGCCACTGGGCAGTGGCTGGCCCGTGTGCAGGCCTTTTTTTACAGGTACCAAACTTTTATCTTTTATTCTAGATGGTTCAAAGCATCTCTTAAGCCAATAAATAAATCAATTTTTTGAAAATTCTACAGTTGTTACCCCTTAAGGTATTACTGGATGGATATTAAAAAATCTTCAAAATTCTTGAAAATTAGATGAATGATAGTTCTCGATAGAATAATTAATGTATGGGAAAACAGTTTCTGCAGATGTTAATGGTTGCAAAACGAATGGAACTAGATTGCTGTAAATTCTGAAAATATTATATCATTTAATATTATAAGATTTAGAATCAAGCGATTGATTATGCTAAGTTTTAAATAAATCGACTGAGTAATTGTCGAGAAATTAATTAAAGTAGTGAGGATTATCACCTTTTTGAACGATGAAATAATAGCAATCATTGGAAAACTCAATATATATTGAGTTTTTGGGGTAATTATTGATAATAATAAGATGATCTGAACGTATTAATTAAATTAAAAAATTCAGAAGTTTTTTTGTTGGACAGTTGAAATAGATGTACAGTGTCTGACAAAATCTCAGTCAAGCACACGCCAATATCGTCGAATTTGACTTTAATTATTATCAAAAGTGGAAAATTAACATTTATAAGCGTTAATTTATTATTAAATTATTTATTTGTAAGGCTAAACATGTACGACATGATCTAGACTTGTAAATTCACGATTCGCCCATTTTGGACTAACTTTTTGCCCGACGATCCATCCAGTGATACCAGCAAGACAGCGACTAAATATTTAACAGACGTGAAGATGATTTGCCGAAAGCATTTTTAAAAAAGTGAACTTGAGCTATAATCCTAATAAATAATACTATATATGTATAAAAAGCTTATTATTATTTGTTTATTACTTATATTCACAATTCTTCTTTAATCATGAGATCGGTATAGCATACTATGAAAATGTAATAATGCGCGTTTTGTTATTCTCATTCTCAAGGCTACAATTGTCCCCAAGCAACGTTACCGCAGCCAATGTCCTTGTCGGTCGACCCGAAGAACGTTTATCATCCGCCCGACAGTTTGCAGTATCCCGGTACGTTCGAGGACCCGGGAAATCGTCCCGAGAGCCCACCGAGCACATCGTCGAGTCACAGCGATCTGAGCAGTCCCAGCTTCAACAGGGACTCCGAGCTCGAGCTAAACCCAAAGCTTCAGGAGACGGTGCAAGCGACGAAAAGCGACAACGTGAGTGTCTCGTTAGTGGCAATCGCTTTTTTTTTTTGCTGATCGTCTATTTTTGCGGAACCAGCAAATGCGAGTGCAGAGGATATACAAATATTTCTTTTATTTCACTCGTTACGATAATGGACGTTTTCGCACCTCGTAAAATAAAATTTCGTGCAATACACGACGAAATTTTTTTTTTTAATCTCGCGTGATTGCAAACTCGCACTCGTTAGAAAAAGTTTTTTCGTACTCGTATCATAATGTACTATTGAAAAATAATTCTCAGGTCGTCCGTAAAATTATTAAAAAATGTGTTATCGCTAGTGTTGCCTAAAAGTGAAGAAAAACGACTTGCTGGAAGGGGATCCATACACATAGCGACGTGTATTATTGATATCAACGGCACACACGAATATACGAATGCCAGGCCAATCTCTTATGTTTCCGTTTTCGCTTATAGCACCATTTTCTCATGACTACACCGTGTGACTTATAGTGTCCTGTGCGAGTCGTAGTGCGCCGCAAAAAAAAATTAATTTCCTTCGCTCATACGTCACATTTCATCGTCTCAATATTGGCAAAGCATTTTTCACGAGATTTTTATTCTTGCGACTCTAGGCTGCATTTGTCGGATTAGCCGGCAAAGAAACGCCGAGAATGCCGAAATTCGCAATATTTTTCTGTCGATGATCATAACATATTTCTAATTCGAATGAACTAGTTCGACAACTATTAAAAACTATTTCAATACCTATTGACAACTATTTCAATAATTGTCAACAACTATTGAACTATTTTAACAACTATCAACGACTATTGAAGACTATTTCAACAATTATCAACAACTATTGAAAACTATTTTAACTATTATCAACAACTATTTCAACAATTATCAACAACCATTGAATACTACTTCAACAATTATCAACAACTATTGAAAACTATTTCACGTCGATTGGTACAACTTCACCTACGATTATTTACACGTCGTTTCAATAACTATTTCCTAATTTTTATTATCTCGCCATTGACACTAATTCATCATTTTATTCACGATCTAACATTTTTCCGTCAACGATAAACGCTACGACAATTAATCGGCACCGAGACAAACGATAAAGAACATAAAAATATTTCAAACAGAATATAAGTATCCGCAAGCAATGATACGCCACGAATCGATAAAATCTCTAGGATAAAGAGGAGGGTGGTAGTTTTGAGTCGGACTCAGCATCGACCACGACGACCCCACGTACCGTACTGAGCGCGCAGAGTGCCCCAGGCCAATTTGGGATTATTGGTGCGGGGACGAGTTTCGCGAGTTCTGCTGCCATCGTCGACACTGAACGTCCCACCACCCCTCACAGGACCTCACGCCTTAGTAGATCTGTCACTCCAGTGAGTCGACCCTTCCGTGCTTGCCTCCGTCTCGCTCGTTCGCTCCTCTCTCTCTCTCTGTCTTATCCACTCGTCTGCATCCGCCATTACCTCATTTGTAAATGCAGCATCGTCTTAACGCTTTCATTTCACCCTCAGGGGTTCTACAGCCTGCAAAATGTACAAAAATTATTAGGTCTGTAAAAATGCTCAATTTCTTCCAAAATTAAATTTATTGTCGGTTAATTATTTTATCTATCATGAAAAAATCTTTCTCTTTTACTCTTCTAAAAATTCTGTGATATTTATATTAATTATTATTGTTATTAATATTATTCTTTTTCGTAAAAATACTGTAAAATTTACTTTCATTATTATTGTAATTAAGGGGTTACGCGGGTTTCGAAGCCAAAAAAAAGATATTTTCTCTATTTTTTTAAAATAAAATATATAAATTATTTTGTTCAAAATGTTAAGCACATAAAAGAGCAACATTTCAACAATATTAAAAAAAAAAATCATCCAAAAATTTGGGAAATTCAGCTGGTTTCCGGTTTCCGGAGACCCCGGTTTCCGGAGACCCCTCAAAAAAAAGTGTCCTCGTGGTGGCCAGTATAACTCATGATAGCTTTATCTGAAATTAAAAAACCAAATTTTTTATCTGTTCCTAGATAAGTATAACTCGTGATTGAACGAAGGATTTTTTTTTAATTGAAATTTGATTTTTCGGCAGAGTTGTATGCAAAATTTTTTACTTGTATACTTTTATGTTCGGGTTATTTTTGCTGAAAGTAATTTTTTCCGGGCCGCATTGTTTTCCAATTTTACTTCTTCATTTTTCTTTTAAAAAGTAAAAAAAAGTCTCCTGTAAGGATCGAGTTATGATCGAAATTGTTTATTTGACGCATGATATCTGTAGCTTGTTTGGGTTTGTTTGGGTTTACATGGGTACGCATCGCAGTTTCACTCTTCTTCATTATTCTTCTGCACCTTATTGTTTCAAACACGATTATTAGACACTCGGTATTTATTCTCTACGGAAGAGAGGCAAGAAGAATGGTACGAAGTAATTAATATGTATGTGTGTGTGTGTGTGACAGTGCGTTTCGTCTGGAGTATTGCGATAATTTCGCGACCGCGAATATGTATATATATATATAACGAATGAATAATGTATTTAGCAAATTGCGTGATTAGAATGCAGAAAAAAAGCACATGATAAATACTGGAAAATTGTGTTGAAAAGAGAAAAGTGCGCTGACTTATGGTACGATGCGGTGAATTTCGAAGGTACCGCTGATCGGTTCTACGGGTCTTCAACGTCAGCCGAGCGTCGGTAACGTGCTGGCACGTACATCGAGCTTCGGTTCCGCGGTAGGGCCACTCTTGCCACGACAGTCGAGCGCCGGCAGTGACAGCAGCGTCTCCTCGCGTGCCACGAATCAGAGCAACAACAACAAAGCGCCGCCGCGTCAGCAGAGCCCGACGATCGGCACGCATCAGGATCCGAACAACGTCACGGGGACCGGAAACGGCGTTCTTAGGCAGGGCTCGCAGGGCTCGTTGTTCGAGCAAATCGCCAGCCAGGCGAAGGATCTCGTACGAGAAACGACGAGGCAGAGCAGCCAGGATGGGTTGCTCGCTCACATGGACAAGGTAGACGATCCTCTGCACTTGTTTTACCCCCCGAAGGACTCGCCAACGAATCAAGTTCTATTTATTATAAACCACGTAGGGTAGGGAGGGGCATGTTGAGCAAGTGTGGAATTATCACATTAACATCAATTGCAATGAACTTCGAAATATTTTTTCTCATACAATGGTAGAAGAAAATCTTTCAATTACGTTTTTTTTAACTTTTGGGTGCAAAAATAATGAAACGTCCCGTGTTACCGTCTCGTGCGCCGCATGGCAACGGACGATGGCGTGTTCCCCTACTCCACATCTCTTTCCGCCAATTGATGCAACCGCGTGCGGTGCTTAGTTTTCCAGATATTTCGACTGCCTAAGTTACCCCGACTGCTCAACGTGCCCCTCCCTACCCTAATAAAGGTAACGATGTTTGGTAAAAATAATGAAGTTACCATCTTCATTATTTCTAATAAATATCTTGCGGCGCTTTCCCATGTTTCAAATTCCATTCTCCTGCACTCCGCTTCCATTCGCCAAATAGAGTTTGAGGTATTTCTACTAATCCCCATGGCTATTTGGAACATACCTTGCCTGAAATTTTACCACCGGTTTTCTCCTCTTTCACCCCAAAATTTCAAATTTATGCAGCGTTACACTTCCAGTAAATTAATGATTAATTAAATCCGAACGAAGAACAAACAATGTTAAGCTAGAAGAAAAAACGTTGAGCCGTTCATGCCAAATTGTGAAAATACGATGATGTGATGAAATGGTTCATCATAAAATTAGCAGTAAATTTATTATCCGTGTGCAATATTGTACGCTTAATTCCATTCGTCATTCATTACATTAAATTCCAACGAATTTCTATTACTCAATTTTGCTTTGCTGATATTGTTTTTCATAGCGCTATTATCAAACAATCAAAACGAGTTTGCACAACTTTTTACAAAACAGTGCGTTAATATATTTTTTTCTCGTACGTTACACTCGTCTACTTGGTTGACGGTTTTTTTTCCTGTTGTTGCAGTTGAAACATCAGGCGAAGGAAAGAATCAACGAAGCTGGAGAGGACAGCCTTTTTGCGCCTCTCGAACAGGTGAATTATTATTATTACTATTATTATCATTATAAACATAATTATCGCACATTTTCATAAAAATTACTTGTATAATAATATCCTAATATTATTAGTACTTTATTAGTATATTATATAATTTATTATATTTATAGTATATTATATTATTAATATTATTGATAAATACCATAATAACATAAAAATAATAATATTGAGTTTTTGAAAAATCAACGCTGAAACCACTAAAGCATATATATATAACGTGATTGAATAACTTTGATTCAATGAATTTATTCATTTTTAGCTTTTTAATAAGTCTATTTATTTGATAATAAAAATATATATATATTATTCTTTTTTCTTTATTCTTAATTCAAACCTCTCATTTCTTCTCGTTCTTAATTTTAATCGACACCTCGCTCTTTCGGGCCACCCTCGAAAAATAAAACTTACAAGAAGTGCGTATATTACATATTCAATAAATCGTAAGCCGTATACACATAGCTACGTAGTATAGATAATCAGCTCTCGAATAAATGAACATCTCGCCAGTAGGCTAGATTACATTCTGTAAACTCCAATTGGGGCTTCAAATTTTTTAATTCGCTCTTAATCGTGCACCCGTTGCTTCGCAGTTTACGCAGCAAACGAAGAAAGCGGTCGACGGAGCAACGAAATCGGTACAAGAGGCCTCCAAGAGCGCCCTCGAAGCGAGCAAAAACGCGGCCGGTGTCAGCAAAAATACGTTTGACGACTTGACCTATGTGGGAAAAAGCACTTTCGGCGATTTGACGAAAAGCGCGAAGGAAGTCGCGACGAAGAAAGGTTTACTGAAGGTTAAAAAAAAAGATCTGTTCTTATTCTTGGGCTTGTTTCTCGCACTTGGATCGTCAATTTGTTCGGATTTAGGATTCTTTTTTTCTCCGTTTTTTTTAAGAAGCAAATACGTGTTACGTTTGAAGTTGAATGTATTGTGATTGTAATGATACAAAATGTTTATATTTATTTTATAAAACATATGAATATATATTTACCGGTTTTTGCACAGGGACTCGGTAAATCTCAGCAGTCACCCCCTCACACCCCGGGTTCGCCGGCGATGGGCCAGCGCAGAGACTCGAACAGCAATCAATTGGTCGCTTCGGACGCTCGTGGCGCACGCAGAGACATGGGTCGCGATTTCTTCAGCAACGTCAGTAGCGATCTCAACGGCATAGCCGCCCAAACTAGCAGCATGTTCAGCGATCTATTCGGTGAGACACGACTTACTCTTTCAAAAGCAATCTACTCATTTATTGCACTCATTTATTTATAAATATGAATCGAACGATGCAATTTTATTTTAAGAAAATGTAAGACATTGTTTTTTTACTAAATTTCACGGGAATAGTAACAAAATTGAATAAAAATGTATTCATTGAAAATGAATAAAAATGTATTCATTGAAAATGAATAAAAATGTATTCATTGAAAATGAATAAAAATTTATTCATTGAAATTGAATAAAAATGTATTCATTAAAATTGAATAAAAATGTATTAATTGAAACTGAATAAAAAATTTTCATCGAAATTGAATAAAAATGTATTAATTGAAATTGAATAAAAATGTATTCATTGAAATCGGGTAAAAATTTATGCATTGAAACTGAATAAAAATTTATTCATTGAAATTGAATAAAATTAAATCCGAAAATTTAATTTTCTCAAAATTTCAATAAAACACAGAGAGATATGTCATAAAAATGTTAAATATTAAGAATTATCTCTCGCTTGTGTACATTATTATCGGAAGCATACTAAGAAAATCATGGTCCGAATCCAAAAGCGAGCCAATTGGAGCCGGAAATTATTCATACTCGTATCGAAATTGATGTGCACGTTTGATTAAAAATAACGGCGTAGAACTCGGTAGACGAATCGCCCAGGTCTATTGGGAACGGGCCGATCCTCTCCGACTTATCGAACCTGCGAGCATGCGCATGAAACTTTGTTCTTAAACTTCTCATCCCTGAGAAATTGTTCACCTTGAATCTCAGTGGATGTTTATGTGCGAGAGAGATCGAGCTC
This sequence comes from Ophion ventricosus, assembly GCA_963932345.1. Taxonomy (NCBI): domain Eukaryota; kingdom Metazoa; phylum Arthropoda; class Insecta; order Hymenoptera; family Ichneumonidae; genus Ophion; species Ophion ventricosus. The sequence goes on along the minus strand of OZ010719.1, from coordinate 4,447,851 downwards.
TCCGATATTAAAATTTCACTCATGCCTTATGATCTTTTTTCGCAGGAGGTAAAGGTAACTCCAATCGGAACGTTAGTCCGCACCCCCAGTCGCAAAAACCAAAAGAAAAGAGCCAACCCTTCGGACCTTTCCGCAGAGGTAAGCTCTCACGAAAATGTCACGCAGATTAGCGAATCTGTATAATCTTCGGGTCCCAAAAAACAGCTCGATGTTCAATATTATTTCTGATGAGAGTATTGGAATGACGAGACTGGGATTTTACATACAATCGATACACAGTCTTTTTTAATTACTCTGGGATTCTTTTTAATTGAAAAATACTGTTCAACCTTGGGTTTATGCTCAAAAGCTTGTTTTTTTTAATTGAAAAATATTGATAAAGAAAAAAGTTCGCTGTAGCGCAGTGGACGAACTTTTTTTTGTGACGGCATCTACTTCACTAAAATCTCCATAACTCTCTTAATTTTTCGACCTTTTATAAAATCTTCATCGCAAATTAGCGTTGAGACTCTAGGCTCTAAAACTATGCAATCAGTAGTAAAAGTAGTGCCTTTATTCAAAGAATACCCTCGCGGGTTTTTACATTTCCCTCCTTCCTTCACCTCTTCATTTCTCCCTAGTTGTTTAAATTACATTAAAATTGCATACGTATATTCCGCTAGTAGTCGTGAAAAAGAAAGCGAAAAAATAAACGATTTTATATGTATATATATCTGACATAACATAACATACCAGAATATTTCCTTAATATTTTACATACAATTTCAAACCTTTTATCTCTATTTCCACTTATCTCCTATGTACGCAAGTATTACTGGATGGATATTAAAAAATCGTCAAAATTCTTGAAAATTTGAGGAATGTTAGTTCTTGATAAAATAATAATATATTAACGATTTTATAATTTTTCACTAAATAATTTAGTAGTTATAAACATATGAATTTAACACGGTCGCTTATGGAAAAACCTTTTGCAGACGTTAATGGTTGCAAAACGAATGGAACTAAATCGCCGTAAATTCTGAAAATATTATATCATCAAGATTTAGGACCAAGCGAAATTAATTAAAGTAATGAGGAGTATCGCCTTTTTTAAAGATGAATTAATAGCAATCATTAGAAAATTCAATATATATTGAGTTTTTGCGTAATTATTGATAATAAAAAAATGATCTAAACGTATCGATTAAATTTAAAGATTGAGAAATTTGTTTGTTGTACGGTTGAAACACTGACGAAACCTCGGTCAAGCACACTCCAATATCGTCGAATTTGACTTCAATTGTTATTAAAAGTGGAAAATTTATCGTTAAATTAGCTATCTGTAAGGCTAAACATGTACGACATGATCTAGACTTGTAAATCCACGATTCACCCATTTTCGACTAACTTTTTGCCCGACGGTCCATCCAGTACCTTAATGCTCATTGCTGTCTTGCTCTTTCTTTGTTACCTCGTTATACCCCACCCTCCCTGTCCCTCTCCTTTCTTCTCGCAAGTTTTTCGAATTGTCGCGCTATTTCGCACATCTCTTCCATTTTTTTCTTCCCCACTAATGCATTTTTCCACCGGGCTTCCGGTTATTTTTTTGTTGTTCCCTCCATTGTTCGAAATTTCTCAGTGCCTGCTTCACCATTTGTTGCTCCGTCAACTTCTGCACCGCCCTCTCTGTTTTCATGCTCCATTCCTCTTTGTCTGTGCAATAGAAAAAAATCGTATTTTTTCCCTTTTTAAGTTTACGCAGACCCCTTGATATAATTTCCGGAGCTTTCTCGAACTGTAGCCCTCTCTCTCCGCCCTCTTTCCTCAATGACGAGGCTCGTGCCTTTTTTTATTTATTTTACTGACCCGTCGTATCGTCGGATCGCAGGTAAGACTGGCCTGATGGATAAGTCTTCGCTGATAAAACATTCGCCAAGCAAGAGCAATCAGGAGGAATTGCAGAGAATGCAAAACGCCGAGAGATCCAACACTAACAGCGACAATCAGGCCTTTTTGACGGACGTGAGTCTCTCCTCGCGAGCTCGACGATGCAAAATCTCAGCTTTTAAATCATTTTTCTCGATCGAGCCATTATTAAACTCAGTCACCGATACTCCAAAAGGCGTTTTGTGTCAATATTTCTTCAACAGGTCGTCAATCAAGCTTTGGCGGGTGAAAGTATCGGCTGGTTCAAGATAAATCGTATGAAGGATCTAATGAAGGACGAGAGTTATCGAGATTTCGTCGTGACGAAGCTTAACAAAGGTCTCAATAGAAAGATCAGCCCGGACGATCATATCGACGACGTGGTGAGTCGCGCCGACCCGAGGCCAGCTTTATTTCTCGTTCACGGTTGAGTTCGCTGTCGCAAGCTCGGTTTTTACTGGCCCCTCTGTTCCACCCGCTAATACCGGTGATCGTTTTTTTTTCTTCTGTTTCACTCCAGTGCATCACTCGACCAATGTACAAAGAAATGCTGAAGTGCCTTCAAGCGGTAGCCAACGGTCTGGCGAATTCGTACAGAAGCGACGGGTTGGGTGGAATGGCCTCGGTTTTCCAACTCATGGAAGTCGCGCACACGCATTACTGGAGCAAAAATCTCGCCGAGGGTACCTTCGAAGGTCCCTTCCTCTACCAGGTGAAATTTCTTCATTTAACAAATTATTCTAATGAATTATTTTCTTTATTTATTTTCTTATTAATCTTGCTATTATTATATTGAGTAAAAATATCAGAAAAAAATTCTATTTAATCAATGATAATTGTTTTTTGATTTAACAAATTATTCTTCGTTGTTGTCGTTATTATTATATATGTCGTTACTGGTACAACTGCTAATTACTACGATATTATTTTTTTATTAAGAAAAAATGATTGATTGAATCGAATAATAATAATATTGATAATAAAAGATCAATAGTCATTCTAGTAATTTCTGAGAATAATTTATTAAAATGAATAAATTAACTTTTTAAATTTAATCCAAACATGATTAGTCCTTATGGTATAATTCGTAATTAATGATTCATTATGCGTCAAACAAATTTTATTTGCACAACTTTTTATAAAAAAATTTTTTACAGTTAGTAATTTGTCGCTCAAATCTCCATCCACGTAATTACTACACCCCGCATTCTTGTACTACATACTCTCTAACATTTCTCTCTTTTTCTTCATTTATTCCACTACTCCATCTCTTTTTCCTCCCCTTTCCTCCTTACTCATTTTTTTGCACACTTACTCTATTTCCCTAGAATATTAATATATCCCTTTTTGTATTTTCCCACCCAACATATTTATAATTTCCCCCTTTATTGCCACATCATCTTTTCCTTCCATCCACACCTCCGCTTTCTTTCTTGCTTTCTCGGTTATCAACGGCCTGCTTCTTTCGCAGATTAATAGGTGCACCAACGTCTCATTCTGTTCTTTACATATCCTGCACGTTCATTCCTTTTCTCCTCTCGTTCCCGCTGTTCCTATGCTGCCACATCTTAACCTCGCCGACATTTCCTTCCCTTCCCTTTACGCCACCCTCCGACCGGTATATCCATGGCATATTATCATTTTCTATAATATATTTGTACTTCTCATTATACAGTCGAACCTCGATATAACGAACATTTGTCCATTCCTTTCGGATAGACACTCAAAACCTTCATACAACGAAGAAAAACTATAGATATAACGAATTTATTTTCAGGTCCCTTAACCTCTATAAAAGGAATTTTTGTGAATAAAACCTTTGTATAACGAAGCGTTCGGTAAACGAACTCCCTTCCTTTCGTTCCCTTCTCTGCATCTACGGAGCCTGTCGAAACTTGCAAACTTTGAAAATTAGACAAAGTATTTGGTTAATTTTAAAATAATCCGCTTTTAAAAATAATATGTTATATACATTATGCTCTAATTGCTAATTGCTTTTAAAAATTGCTCTAACTTAAACCTTCCTTTCTTAAATAAATATCCTTATTTTTATAATACTAATATATTTTTTTTTAAAGAAAGAAAGGTTTAAATTAGAGCAATCTTTATTGGTCCTTGTTTATTAAAACATTAATGTAACGAATTTTTTGGAACACGACCTCGCTATAACGAGACCTCAATATAACGAAAACTCGAAATAACGAGCTTTTTTTACTCTTTCCTAGAGATTCGTTATATCGGGGTTCGACTGTACGTCGATTTTCTTTTTTTCCTTTTCCTTCCTTAAAATGTTCTCTTTTAAGTTTTCCAGCCCCTCTTTTATCCTTTCGTCTATTCCTTTCACTTCTCTCCGTTCCCTTATCATTGTTATTATGTCTTCTATTTCTATATCACTTAATACTTTCAGTATGTTTTTCCCCCATTTTGCTGGATCTCCGTTTGTTATTGCTCTCATTTCTTCGTAATGATTCACTATTAAATAGTACCTTATTAAAATCGATAATTTATCATGAAATTATTGATCATGCTTGAATTTATGCCTTCGATGAATTGTTATTTAACGGTGAATTCGATCGAAATCAGGAGAGCCCATCCGGTAGCCGGGAAAACCTAAAGTCTCCTCAAACTCCGAGCCATCCGGAATTCTCTGACGGCAGTCAGAAGTCATCCACGCAACATCTGCACGGTAATTGCCTAAGAAGAAACATTACTTTGGTGTCCGCTTTCGATTTTGTTGAAACTCATGTATATGGTAGAGCATTAAAAACTATTGGATGAGTATTTCTTTTTATCGGCGGAAAAACGCTTTTAAGGGGCGAACCCCGGATTAATTTTCCCAGAAAGGGCACCTGAAAAATGGCCGAAAGAGAGGCGAAGGGTATGTATGGAAAAATTCCCAAAAATCGATGATTCGCCATGCTTCACTCTAGAGGGTGGTTGTACCCCTTAGAATAGTTTTTCCGCAAATTGAAATGCTCTACCATACACATGAGTTTCAACAAAATCGTAGGCGGACACCGAAGTGATGTTTCTTGTAAGTTGCATCCTCGAAATAGAGCAAAATACCAGATTTTCCTTTAAAAAGGACAGGAGAAAAAATTGATTAAACAAAAAACAAATAATTGTGTCACGGTGCGATGAAAAATGCGAGACTTTAAGTTGGATAAATTGTTCAGAATCGCCGAAAGTACGACTGGAAACACCGCGGACGCAGCAGCATTCGGCGGCCGACTCGGGCCAATCAACCACGGAAATGTTCTTCGACATGTTCACGAAGAAGGGAAAACTATTGAGCAAACTGACTTCCTTCGAAACCGAGGTAAAATTATTCACGAGACGAGGCCGGATCGCAAAAATAATGGAAGGCGAGAACAATAATTACAACGATTCCCACTACGAAAATTGGGATCATTATTATTTCTTATAATGAAGAATTTTGGACCAAGAAAAACTAAAAAATATTTAAAAATTTTTTTTATAAAGAATTAAATGTAAAAAAATACATGTTCACCACTTTCCATAATTTGTAATAAAAAATAAAACAAATATTTGCAGCTTTTCTTTTCCCAAAGCTTTTTACAGTTTTGGGAAAAGAAAAGCAGGAAATATTTGTTTTATTTTTTATTCAAATTATGCGAAGTGGTGAATATGTATTTTTTTATATTTGTTATAAAAAAAATGTTCGACAATAAACAGAATTTTTTTGCGGGGTATTTCTTGAAAACGGGAAATCGAGGAATGTTTTTTAAAAATGACTTCGGAAGAAAATGAAAGAAAAAATGGGCAAAATATATATATATATATATATTTATATACATTTTTTAATAACATTTTCTATTCATTGTATTTCATCAAGAGCTTTAGAGGAGACAAAATAGGCATAACTTGTCTTTTTATTTTCTATAATAAAAAGGCTTTTTTTTCGTAATAAAAAGTTTTGCTAAAGGAAAAACGAGGAATATTTTTTTTAATGATTTCGGAAGAAAAAGAAAGAAAAAATGGGCAATATGTATGTATACATTTTTTTTGATAACATTTTCTATTCATTATATTTCATCAAGAGCTTTAGAGGAGACAAAATAGGAATAACTTGTTTTTTATCTTCTATAATAAAAAGGCTTTCCCGGACGATAAAATATAGAATATTTTAAAATAGATTTTATTCGACATATACACCTTTGTGGGTTTTCACACCTCCCGTCTGTTCTCTCCTTTTTACATCATACTTTTTTACAACATCCATGCTGCTATTTATATCTTTTTCTTTCCCCCGGTTCTATTTATTTCTATTCTTGCTTTCTCTTTTTTCTTGCTAGTCTTCTCAGCCTCTCTCCTCTACACTTTTTCTTGCTAGCTTCTCAAACTGTCTCACTACCTCACACATTTCTTCGACTACTTCCTTTTCTTCTAGAGCCTTGCTCCATTCCGTTCCTCTACCGCCCTCTTGTTCTTCCACCCATCGTTGATATTTCTTTATCTCTGCGTCCTCCATTTCTGATTTTGCCTCCTCACATTCCCATATGTCGCGGCCAGTGTTTCCTCTAGTCTACTGCACACTATGCATCCCGTATTCCTGAAGCCCTTCTCCTTTTTCTTCCCAAAACTCCCACACACCTCATTCTTGCCCATGTTTCTCTGATTTATTCCCGCATAGTGAATTATTACAAAATCTACTTAACATACAGTCGCCTAACATAAATAAAACAAAAAGTTGCGTGCTTTTTCCAGGGGCAAAGAGGCTCGGTCACCCCGAGCAACGAGGCGTTATCCTCGGACAGTGGTAGCGCAACTAGCCACGGAGGTTTTCGTCCGGCCCATCAAACCTCGGTGCGCAGTGCAGTCTCTGACAGCGAAGTTGACCAGAGCAACGTAAGACACTTTTAAAATTCTTCGCGCAAGCAAAATTCGTCGCGGTCCTCCGAAATCCGATGTATCTTTAATTTTAATTCTCATTGACGGGTGAATTTTCATCTCGCAGCTACTGCGCCAGGACAAGCAACGAACGAGCAGCGTTTGGTCGAGCAAGTCATCGCTTACCGCTGGATTCGGTTATCACGGCCGAGGTTTGGCCCCGGGCGCGACGACACCCAGTCCCGACGCCGCGAGGACTTATCTTTTCGAAGGTACAGCTCAAACGTCAATCTCACCGCGGTCAATTGAATTCATTCTCGTAGTTTCAAACCTACGCATATCTTTATTAATCTGTACACATAATAATTTAATTAAATAATTAAATAATTAAAGGAATAATTTAAATTTAATTAAATAATTAAATTAATAATTTAAATTTAATTAAATAATTAATTGAATAAATTAAATAATTAATAATTAAATATAATTTAATAAATTAAACACATTTAATAGTTAATCTGTATGCATTCAATTTGAGTTTAAGACGTTACACCACCTTGGCGATCGGAAAAATAGGTACAATTTTTTTTTAATTTTTGCAATGACTTTTAAATATAAAAAGGAATTTTTATTTTTTACAAATACATTATAGTTTTATGAACGAATTCGTTTTTTTTAATGAAAACATTGCGAAGATATAAGTTGTCTAGGAAGACCTTCTTTTGAAAATCCTTGCTGATGGTAGCATTTTTTCTCTGTCAGGCATCGTCTGAAAAATAAATAAAAAAAATAGACAAATAAAAACGGTAATAGTTTAGCATAGGGAAAAAATTAAAACGAATTTTTTTGTAGAAACTACAGCTGTTTGAAAAAAAAAGTGATTCTTACCAATTTTTTAGTTTTAAAAATAAATAAAAAACGAACGTGGCATCCATTCAAAAAAATTTGTTGCCACATCTTATATATGGTATAAATTTCATCAAAATAGATTGAATAGATCTCGAGATGTCCACCAGTTTGAAAAGTGGGTCCCGCTAGACGACTTATATCTCCGCCATTGAAAAAAATGTATATTCGTTTTTTTTTGTTCATAAAACTATAATGTATTTGTGAAAAATAAAAATCATTTTATATATTCAATAGTCACATGAACTTTTTTTTCATACCTATTTTTCCGAGGCCCACGGTGGTGTAACGCCTTAAAGAGAAGAAAAAAAAACCCATCAATCACGGCCTCGTCTTTTTATAAGAGAATTCAAGCCTGTAATTTATACGTTAACTTCGTATTTACTTTCATATAATGTTGCCGTCAAAAGGACTATTAGGCAAGGATCGTATCGGCCTCTGGGATCAGATGCAATTCTGGGAAGATGCTTTTCTCGACGCCGTCTCCCAGGAACGTGACATGATAGGAATGGATCAGGGTCCCGGCGAAATGATGGAGCGGTAAGAAAGATGAGCCTTTGCAAATGAAACCGCCTGCTAGCAATAGATGGCGTTAAGTCCACTATTTTCTCGAATTAAAAGTTGGCCATACACATGATGATAGCTCCATAGTGTCCCGCTAACACGCCTCAGGTGACATTATCTGTCATCATCACAATGGAAAGTTTTTCGAAGTCACTTTTGCAAGAATCCATGCTTCGTTATTTCCCGGCAAAGAAATCGGTCCCGGAAATGCATCGTTTGCTAGAGATTAAGGAGGTACGACTAGTTCTTCAGGATCAATAAAGAGACCAAATTTATGTTACTCCAGGGGTGTGCTGATTTATGTTAACTTATGTTGAATATTCGTATTGTCGATCCCAAAGTGCCAAATTTGCGGTAAATATTTTATTTATTGCATATTTACTAATAAAAACTGAAAAATTAGATCCTCAACGACTCTGGAGTAGTCTCCGTCATATTCACACTGACAGTTTCACTATAAAAACGGACTAAAAAACGTTGCACCAAATCTATCGGAATCTTATTTAAATAGCCCCGAATTACCTCAGCGGAATTAATATTATAGGCAAAATTTTGCGTTTTGTGGCGACTCGTCTTCACGACGATTTCCTAGAGGAGCTAGGTTATGCTCGCCAAACGAATTAGCTTTTACGCCCGACGTTGCCAAGTCTATGGGTGCTATTTCTTCATTATGATAATATTCAACCGGAAGTTGAAACCGTTTTATAATGTAGTGCTTGAACTACACGGTGAAGTTCGAATTTACGATTTCTTACAATATCTATTATGTCTAATTGATCATATAGCTCAAATATAGCTCAAATTTTCCCAAAGGGTGCATAACGTATTCGTCAACATCGTATAGAAAATTTCAGGCCCGAAAGTTGGATTCTTCTTAATGATCGTACCTCCTTAACACTCGAATATTTTAATTCCTTGACACTCTTGACTCTGATCGTTTTGTATATCGTCGGACAGATACAAGAGCCTGAGCGACAGCGAGAGGCGACGATTGGAGCACGACGAGGACCGTTTGCTGTGCACTCTCCTTCACAATCTCACGGCGATATTGGTTATGCTGAACGTCGAGAAGAACGAGCTAAAGCGCAAAGTGCGAAGGCTCCTGGGCAAGAGCCACATAGGACTGATTTACAGCCAAGAGTTGAATCAGCTGCTCGATCAGATCGACAATCTCGTGAGTACGAGTAAATGATCCCCACTGCGTGGGGTGTGAACGAGTCGATGAATGAACGTTCACGAACGCATTGAAGAAAAAAACCATAATGATAAAGAATCCTGTAAGAAAGGTTTAGAAGAAGAAGAATTGAGGTTTTTTTTTCACATTCCAGCACGGCAACGACATCGACCTCAAGCCCTTGACCTCGCGACAAATGCATCGCCAATCGTTCACTGTACATTCGGGCACCGACGCCGAAGGCGATTTGCGCTTCATGGAAGTGCGTCACGACGGCCTCGTGCTAAGGTCCGTGAACGGTGTGATAGTCGAACGCTGGTGGTACGAGCGTCTCGTCAATATGACCTGCAGCCCGAAAAACAAAGTACTCTGTCTCTCGAGGCGAAACGGTGAACAGCTCGAATTTCACAATTATTATACGAAAAAGGTACGTTTTTGCAAAAGTCATTTTAAAATATACAAATAATACAAAAATCAGTCGATTAAAAAATTCCCGCGAGACGGGAAATTAAGGGGTTACGTGGGTTTCGAAGCCAAAATAAAAGCATATTTTCTCTATTTTATTAAATATAATATATAAATTATTTTATTCAAAATGTTAAGCACATAAAAGAGCAACATTTCAAAAATATTTAAAAAAAATTTCATCCAAAAATTTGGGAAATTCAGCCGGTGCGATCTGGTTTCCGGAGACCCCGCAAAAAACGTGTTCTCGTGGTGGTCAGGATAACTCATGATAGCTTTGTCTGAAATTAAAAAACCAATTTTTGTTCTGTTAGTAAATAAGTATAGCTTGTGATTGAACGAAGGATTAAAAAAAAATTGATATTTGAATTTTTGGCAGAGTTGTATGCAAAATAGTTCAATTTTTGGTATAATTTACACTACGTATAGCCTTGTAAAATTAGTTGTAATCGAAAAAAAAAACCTTCGTTCAATCACTAGTCAATGCTACTGTGAAGAAGTATACAAAATTTCAATAAGATCGGTGCATTAGTTTTTAAGAAATCGTGTGCACTGACTTCAAAAATAATGTTTTGAGAAAAATACGTATACCTGCGTCGCTCCCGGCTGGTCTTTATCAACGGGGGGAATTCCCAAGGGCTCTCTCTCTCCTAGACTTTAACTCCGATTAACTTAAAACTTTGGGAGAATATTCTATACATATTGTACTATTCGATAATAAAATTTAAAAAATGGATTTATTGAAATTTTCAAACCCAAACGTAACCCCTTAATAGTGTCCTACATGGGTCCTAAAAATACAAAAAAAAAATCTATAGAAAAACGCCTTGGCGAGGATACTACCTTAACGCGCTTTCCTATATTCGAAAATTATTCCATCGCGAATCGGACATTATCGTTCTTTTTTACTGTGTTAGAAACATTTAAAGAATTATACGAATAATTGTATTTTGGCCGTTCACAGTGCAAAGATCTGTACTATTGCATAAAGGATGCGATAGAAAAGGCAGCGGCTCGCGGCCATGCGAATATCGGTATCGAGCTCGGTGACGAGTTTCCGGTGCAGGACATGCGCACCGGCGAGGGTGGACTACTCCAGGTTTGCATCGAAGGCGTTGGCCTACTCTTCGCCAATAGCAAGGTACGCGCTCCACCATCAAAAACACGATACACTATATACGTACACACGTACAAATATGTATACAGGATGCACCATTTCATATCACGAGAGCGATGACTTTTAGGGAAAAAATGTTTCAAACAAAAATTTCACAGTTACAATGAGAAAAAAATAGCGGTATTGCATATTTATTATTTCGTGGCAATTTTCAAGGTTATTTCAAGGCTAACTTTAGTTTTTTAAATGGGAACCAATGTTTTTTTTTTAATTTCAGAATCATCTATTCCGTAACAAAGTAGGTAACTTTTGTTTGAAACATTTTTTTTCCCCTAACAAGCATTCCTCGCATGATATTTCGTTCGGTCAGGTTGAACGGTGCGCCCTGTAAACACATATGCGTTTGTATGAATGTACGTTTATATTCGTTAAACTATACAAATATATCTACATAAATATCTCTATGCTCTTCTCGTCTCACTGAGAAAAAAAAAAACAACTCGCAAATAATTATTCGCTCTTAATCGACTGTCCGTCTTCATATTTCTTTCTTCTTTTCTTTATCGTTTTTTATTATTCCCACCTGAAATATTAGAATTTCGTCATAGGCCTGACGTGGTTTTTGATCGTTCATCGAATCCAGCGATAAGTCGATCGATCTAAAGGACTTAATTGTGTGAGCGAGCTTCGCGCTCGTCGTCCGATTTACATTATTGCAACGCCATTATCATTTCAGACGTGAACTTTTTTTTCCTTCGTCTTCTCTGCTTCTAAGTCTTTCCTACAATTAAATGTCTTTGAGCTCGTAAATAATTTAAAAAAAAGGAGGATTTATCGTAAATAAAAATGAACTCGCAGACGTAGCTCCGTTGAATTGAACGTCAGGGAAAAATAAAATGAAGTTAAGCAACACCATAAGATTTATATACGCAGGCTCGGAGAGCAAAGGAGAGAGAGAAAACAGACTTGATAATTATCCGAAACGAGGATAAATTGACTATGTGTGACAAGCTTCGTAAATGTTGCAGTTGTATTTTGAACAGCCCGAAAACGAGAACAAAAAAATTGTTTAGTTAAGAGATCCTAATTATTGACTTAAAAAACTGCTCAAATATAACGCTCGAATAATAACAATAATGATACGACGTCGCGAAGTTAATTTATGTATTCAAATTAAATAGACATTTTTCTTTGTTTTCAAAATTTGAAACCTGACATCGTCCAGTCTCCGTCACGTCTCGCTGAATACAACATTATTTTATTATTATTATTATTATATATACATAAATATACATAATCTCAGTATTATTTTTTCGCGTTTTATGATGAATTTTCTTTTTCATTTTCCTTCGTACACATCTCTTGTTGATTGCATTGACGCAAGGACCACTCAATATTAACTCCCATCGCTAGCCACCACGATCTCTGCTTACTTTGTATGTATTTAATTCTATACTGTCATCGTGCCGTAAAAGTCAAGAAAACCAAGACTACGGATTAATTTGCGTTCGGTCGTGTGCAAATGGCGAGAGGAAATAATTGGGCTATTTCTTTTCGATCGTATTCGTAAATCGATTCAACTCATGCGCCTGGATAATTTTTTTCGGTATCGATGTAGAAAATAACTTTTAATGAAAAATGGAGCGGTGGGAGTGAGAGGGCGCGATAAGAGGAGATAATAGGCAGGGCAGGGTCGATCGTTACTGTTGCTATTCTGTACCAATACTGTACTGCAACATTACTGTACCATAAGAACGTAAGATTCTTGTACGGTTACTGTACCATATTATTACTGTACCGTAATATTACCGTGACGTAGTATTACCGTACTGTCGTAGCAGTACCGTTACTGTATCGTACTATCATTGTGCTATACCGTTACTGTACTTTACTTTCATTGTACGGTAATACCGAAAGATTCCTGTGCTATACGGTTACTGTAGTGTCCCGCTAATGCGCTGTTAACGTACAGTACTATTACTGTACTCTTACTGTTACTGAAGTTACTGTACTCTCACTGTTACTGTCACTGAAGTTACCATACTAATACTGTACTGTTACTATACTCTCACTGTACTCTTACTGCAATCTTACTGCACTGTTACTGTACTGTTACTGTACGGTTACTGTACTGTTACTGTACTCTTACTGCACTGTTACTGTACTCTTATTGCACTGTTACTGTACTGTTACTGTACTGTTACTTTACTGTTACTGCACTGTTACTGTACTGTTACTGTACTGTTACTCTACGGATAATGTACAGTTACTGTATTGTTACTCTACTGTTACTGTACTGTTACTGTACTGTTACTGTACTGTTACTGTACTGTTTCTGTCCTGTTACTGCACTGTTAATGTACTGTTACTGTACTGTTACTCTAATGTCACTCTACTGTTACTGTACTGTTACTGTGCTGTTACTGTACTGTTACTCTACCGTCACTTTACTATTACTGTTACCGTACTGTAACTGCACTGTTACTGTACTGTTATTGTACTTTTACTGTACTGTTACTGTACTGTTACTGTACTGTTACTGTATTGTTACTGTACTACTACTGTACTGTTACTGTACTGTTACTGTACTACTACTGTACTGTTACGGTGCGGTTACTGTATCGTTACTATACTGTTACTGTACTGTTACTCCACTGTTACTCCACTGTTACGTTTTGTACGTTACTGCTATTGTTCTGTTCTGTTACTGCCACTATCCTGTCAACGTACTACGTCGAGCTACTCCATTCTTATAGCCCAGTAACGATCGATTATTATATGGTTATTCTTACTACCATCATGATCTAGCCCACACCCATCACAATATTTCATTCCGTGCTACTCCACACGGTCGCTGCTTTCTCGTCGTCACGTTACAGGGTTTTTTCATCCGTTATTATCCGCACGCTGGGATACACATTTGACACACACGATTCGGGAAAAACGAACAGGCTATTTCAACGATCTCAATTCGGCTGGTTTTTTGTTTGTCTCTTTTGTTTTTTACTTCTACTCTTCACTGTGTCGCGCAGTTCGTTTCGAATAAGAATGATTTTCTTAAGAATTCCTCTTGTGTCGT